>QVTF01019618.1:592500-715000 GCA_003573665.1 Oxygymnocypris stewartii | reverse complement strand
CGCTATAAGCGCCGAACCTGTTTTTAGCCTAAATGCGATATATCCTCATATGACTGGACAAAGAAAATCACAAAAAAACAACAAAAAAAGAAGGTTCGTCACTCAGGTGGAGCGTTAATACCCACTGTGGGATGTCAATGTAACAGATGTGTATGCCAGTAAGGGCTGTGTTTAAACCTCACTCCCCTGACCTCAAAAAGAGGCGCTCTAGCGACTGACGCTGGAGGCTGTAGCCTTTGGCGTTCCTTGTTAGAGCGCCCGCCTCCCGCACTGGAAACCCGGGTTCGAGACCCGCTCGGTGTGATGGTGCGGACCCGGAGGGTTACATCAACACAAGGCTGGTGCGACCGGCTTATAGTATGAGTCCCTGATGTCATATGTTGCATGTTCTGTTTTTTTTTTTAAAGACATAAACCAACATAAAAAAAAGGATGGATTTGTAGCGTTTAAAAAAAACAAAAAAAACTTGGAATTTATAATAGACAATATTGTTGTTTAATTTAACAATCATTGTTTAACATGTTCAGACTGAGCCGACAGACCATTTTAACAGGATAAATTGAATATTAACAAAATGTATGGGTCTAGGTAAAAAAATGTCCTTTTCTCTAAAACTATTAAAATGGATTTATAGCGTTTTGGAAAAGAGCTCTTCAAATGGATCTGCACGTCTCACGTCTTGTTCACCCTGTGACATTATATGAGTGTGTTCTGTGTACATTTATTATGTATAAATATATATATAGACATACACATACAGTATATATTTAAAAACATATATGAATTTACGTGCATACATTTATATTGATATAATTTATATTATATATTTAAACAAATAATTTTTCTTAAACATACACATGAATGTGTGTGCATTTATATATACCTAATAAATATACACAGTTTATTTTGGATGCGATTAATCACTTGACAGCACTAATATATATTTCAGCTACTTGCCAAGGCAACATTTCTAATTTGATGAAAATTAGACTGAAACGTTTTCGTTTTGACTGAAAACGAAATAAAAACTATAAAAAGTATACAAAACACATGAAATCACACACACTCTCACACACATATATAACAGTCTCTCAGATACAAAACTGTTCCACGCACAAAATGTGGAAAAGCTGCCCAGGCCCAATTTAATTCGCTGTTCATAGGTTGAACATGAAAGTGAAAGTTTTGTGAAGGCAATGCATATAAAGAACAGCAGAGCTGATTTGCATATGACAGTCCACGGGACTAATATTACAAGTGTTACTATATTACAAGAAATACTGATGTAGACTATTTTTTCTGTACTACAGGAAGTCAGTAGACACATCCCAATAAAAGAGACAGACACAGACAGACAGACAGACAGACAGACAGACAGACAGACAGAGAGAGAGAGAGAGAGAGAGAAAGAGAGAGAAAGAGAGTGACAGAAAGAGAGAGAGAGAGAAAGAGAGAGAGGGGGGGGGGGGGGGGGGGAGCAATGAGGAAACTCTGACCTGAGAATGCCGATGCAGAGACTGACCACAATATAGTAGAGAGAGTAGAAGCACAGCAAACACATCAACAGATTCTGAAGAACAGCCTGGCGAGAAACACAAAACACACTTCACATCAGTTTGTTCTACCCTTACGAAAAAAAGTGAGTCCAAGTGTGCTATTAGTGTACTTCTTTTAAACAAAAAATACTTAGTCTACTTTTTATGTACCTCTCAGAAATATACTTAAAATTGCATTTAAGCATACTTGACTTATACTTAGAAAAAGACTCGATATATTTGAGCTTGTGCTCCTAGAATGCGTGTGTCATTGTTATACGGTAAGAGGTGCTGGTACACATCTTACAGAATTCCCCAAAAACACAGGAGAAGAAGAAACCGAAACAACAGATGCTTCCACATGCAATCTAACACGATCTTCAAACATAAACCAGTATCATAACTGTGTAACCTTATGAATAAATATCACCAATAAAGAGGTAATAATAGCTGTCAAGCTTTGGGGTGCCTAAATAGGGACATAGTAGCATCCTTAACGTATAATAAGAAAACTTCTGAGTATACTTCCAGTATAAAACTAGTATACTATACTTTAACGTGTACTAAAAATGCTACTACAAGTATTTAATTAGTAAACTATCAGTATACCTATAAGTTAACTTTTAGTATAGTTGCAGTACAAGCTAAAAACATTGATTGTGATCGTTGTAAGCCTGGTGCCAGTATGTCTGCCCCCCCCCCCCCTCGAGAGGACAAAAGGCCCTCCTGAGAATCAACAAAAAACTATCTCTTGCATATGTAACAGCAGCATCCAAGACGCAACACACGGGGTAGCTCACACCCTGTACTTACGGTCTCATCATCTTTCCCCCTCTCCTCCTCACCTAGAACTCACTGAAAACCCATGCAATGTAATGTAACTATACATGTTTGATATCATTTGAAATGTCTCAGTGCGCCTGGTAAAATGGTCTCATTCTCCCAATCATAATGAAAAGCTAAAAGAAGTTCTAAAGTATGAGAAGTGTAGTGTACAACTCAAAAGTGTGCCCTCCCCCTGATCTTCTATTCAAAACACCTCCTGTATGTAAATAAGCATTCTCTGCCACAGGATATCAAGAAGCCATTTGGTTGCAAATTCTAAAGTCTAATCATAATAACAAAGATACCACCATTTGGTGGGCTTATTGAATTATCTGGGTTTATAAGGAAACGGGACACAGAGTTCTAGGCGTCTGTAGGATGACTGCCCACACAACCGCTGTGTGTAATTTTCATTGCCAGGTATGGTTAACTGATGATTCTATTCTTGTAACATTGGAGTTTTGAATTATTGCTTCGATTACCTGGTCAATAAATTGTAACGTTTGATTCTATTCTAACTGCCTCTAAGATTGTTTTCTCCCTATCAGATTAGCGGATTCGTATATTTCCGCAAACCTGCGTCAGTTTTAGCGACGGCTAATACCCGGCGTCATTTCAAGTCTACTTGGGTGCGGAGGCGGGTTATAATTCCGTTTAGGGACGGCGAACGCCGTCTGGTCAGACTAAACTCGGGTACGCCTATACCTCTGACTTTTGATTTAATGTTACTTTAAACAAGGACTTGACCAATCCAAAGCTATTACGAGTGTGGTACATTGATCTGCTAACATATCTGATAGTGGCCAAAAACCTTTACTGAAGTAAACGATTGAACTAAAGTTCTGAGGGGGCTCCAAGGGGGTTATTCGATGTCTCTGATTGTGTACGTGTGAATTAACGGCAAATCTTAGATACATAACCATAATTTACCTCTGATTGATGACCGAGCCTGACGAGATTGTGTCCGTGAGACCTGTGAAAAACAGGGCCTCTGAGCGATATAGTTTCCCTACATCTGGGCGGATAAAGTATTAAAAAGGGCTGAAAAGAATAATCAATCATTCGTTCATATTTTAATGATGCACAGATATCATTAAAACCTTTTCATTTATGGAGTCAGATGAAATAACGAGACAAAATATATAAGAAAAAGTGTTCCATTTTAATCTTGTGTCGTGAAAAGGAAAGACTGTAATACGCAAAGGCCTTCACCCGCTGAACGACTGCCGTCATTGGGTCGATCGAGCCGGGCCTTACATCGTCAACGTTTACTACTGTTGTACTTAAATTATACTTTTATATACTAGTAAGTGGGCCAATTCAGTCACAATGAGCATTGAAATTTGAGCATTGAGCATTGAAACACTTACAAGTATACTACTAGTATTGATATTTGCATACTAAGTATACTTAAAACTATACTTAATAAAATAAACTTGAAGTATACTAGTTTTTGGTAAGGGTAGTGTTGATGTTAATTTAACGTGCTCTTGTTGTAGAGGCCTGATGTATTCCTGCACATTTCACAATATAAATATTTGCAGAAAATATTCAGATTTATTAGTCAAGGCAAGTCAAGTCAAGTTGCACATGTAAAAGCAACAGAGTTGCGCCAAAGTGCTGTATAACTAAAACACAGTCTATAAAAAGCAATACAAGGAAACATGCATCATATGAAAAATAGAAACATATTTGACATAATAGCTCTACACTAAAAGTTGTCTAAAAGTAAGGCCTATAGAAACATGGCAGGGCCACAGTAGATCCCTCAGGGGCAGGTAATCAGACTTTACCCAGGTGTCCTGTAGCTTGCTGTTGATGGGCAGCTGGCCGTGGCGTTTGATCAGCGTGGTCCCACAGCACCGACAGCAGTAGTCCAACAACATGAATGGCCAGAGATTCTCTGATCGGCGCTCTCGCAGGTAGCAGAGGACTGAATCTGTGCATCTGTCATGGCAGCTCTTAATAAGATTAGCAGCACTGTAAATCTGGGCCGGATAAAGCCCAGCTCCAGGCCTAACTAATTACCTAAAATACTCCTCGCTCAGTAAGGCTGTACCTCACTTTAGCATCCAGTTGACATTGATTTCTGTTCTACTAACTTATGAGCAGGTTTCAGATTAACACTGTGCTAAAACAATTTGAGCATACTTGTTTAAAACAAAGCCTGTGTTAAGAAGCAACTTTTGCATCATTTTTGAAAATAAAGGAACATGCTTGTGTTGAAATTTAAACAATTATTTGTTTAAATAAAGGAAATTCAGTCACACTTCATTTTAAGGTCCAGTTTATCGCCATTAACAAACCATATGGCTTTTGACTCATAATTAGCTTATATAGTTAGTTATAATAGTTATAATAGTTAGTAGTTGGGTAGAATTAGGGATATATATTATGCAAAATACGCGCTTTAAGTATTAATAAACAGCCAATATGTGACTTTGGAGCACAAATGCAGTGTTAAGTTGCTGGGGTATATTTGTAGCAATAGCCAACAATACATTGTATAGGTCAAAATTATAGATTTTTCTTTTATGCCAAAAATCATTAGGATATTAATATCATGTTCCATGAAGATATTTTGTACATTTCTTACCATAAATATATCAAATCTTAATTTTGGATTAGTAATATGCATTGCTAAGTACTTTTTGAACAACTTTAAAGATGATTTTCTCAATATTTAGATTTTTTTGCACCCTCATATTCCAGATTTTCAAATATTGTCCGATCATAACAAACCATACATCAATGCAAATATTATTTATTCAGCTTTCAGATGATGCATAAGTCTGAATTTCCAAAAATGGACACTTATGACAGTTTTTTTGCTATGTTAATAATGCTAATAAGCAACTAGATAATAGTGAGAATTGGTCCCGTACTAAAGTGTTGCTGGAAATGATTCAGATCAAGCAGCGTTTTCAAGCCAAAACAAACATTTGGCTGGATTTTGATGTGAGAGACAACAGGAGATGGGCTTTTTCACCGGAGGAAGCGTTATTATGGATTATAGACTCATATTTGTATTAAAAACAACTCAATGCCGGATTAGTTTCAGCTTTTGTCTCCTCAAGATGTCACCTGATGGACTGGAGTGGATTATTGTGATGTTTTTCTCAGACTCTCATTCTGTCGGCACCCATCCACTGCTGATACATTTCTCCAAACATGATGAAGAAACAAACTCATCCTAATCATTATGGCCTGAAAGCAAGTACTGCAGCAACTTCTCTTCTTTTTTTAGGGTGAACTATTCTTTTAAGGGCGAAGAGTACGAAAAAATAACAAAGATGCTTATAGATTAAGAAATATAAAGACTAGTTGACCGGCTTCAAATGCATAGTGATCTTCTGTGATCCTACAAGACCAGCATATTTAATATAGAGGTGCACAACATACAGACAGGTCCAGCGCTAAACCTGAAACAAGTATACAGCATGACAAGGGCTGTAATTAAAACCATGGAAATTCATCTCTTTGGCCTTTGAACTCAATTTGCAACATATGCTTATGTTAGTGTGAACCTGAGCCATTGCAAGTAGCCAAATTAAAACTAAAACCAAAACCAGCTGACATTACACGACCAGCGATCACAGTCATTTTAATAAAGTAGCAAATATATTTACATCTTTAATCTAAATGGATTAAATAGTAGTCAATAGTATGATTAGATACAGTGTAAACACTAAGAGTGCACATAAACAGCAGTCCTGGCACAAATGACATACTTTAGAAATAAACCCAGCTCTGCTTGGTTTGGTAACTATATTATTTAATCACATATGTTTGTCATTTAGTGTTTTCTCCATTATTTCTGTGTTGTGAGCCTGTGTTATTGTCAAGAAATAAAAGTGAGGTATTTATATGTGCATTCATTCATGCAAAGTGCATTAAACAGGTAAAAACAGTCTTTTGAAGACTGACTTTAGCATATAGGCTATAATTCAGTGTGTTTTAGTTTATCTAGTGTTGCTCTTAACAGCTAAATATGATTAGTTTTAGTGTAGTTTAATATATGTAATGCTGTGTACAGATCAATGCAGTGTAGCTCGATATTGTAAATCCAAACATTAGTATAGTTTGGGGTGGTTTTGTAGCTCTACAGCACAGTTTAGTGTTGTGAGGATCAGTACAGTGTCGTTTAGTTCAGTATTAGCGTCGCGTTTCTCCATCTCTGGCCAATAAAAGCACAAGAGTTTGACTGTTTCTGTGCATTTTGGGAAGGCTGGCTCGCACGCAAGGTTGTATTTTTAGCATCAAAACAGCAATGGCGATGTTTTAACAGCACCGGACCCCGTCGTCGCTCGTTAAAAGAGCCGCTGGCCGGTTTCTACCGGGTCGGTGCGACCGTCGGAACTGTTTCAGCGCAAAAACTTTCGGTATTGTCATGATGGGCGAGTGTGAAGCGCGACGGCAGCACTGCGCATGCGCACTGGAGTCCGCTTGGCCAATTTCTCAGTACTCGTGGGAGAATTTGGGTAAGAAACAGACAAATTAAAACAATCGCACGCTAGAATAAACTGCACGCCTTGTATTTTATACTCTGTAATACACCTTTACGCGCCGTCTCAGACTGTCGCGCGAGGTTTAATGTGATGCAATACGAATGAAAGTTAGATTTAAAGTAGAAAACGCCTGGACGTGTCATCAATAATACGAGCAGCAGGAAGAGAGTATGAAATAAAGAATAACGCGAATGAATGACTCTCCAAACAGACGCAGTCGATATAAAGGATCAAAGTGTACATGTGCGGCTGATGCCAGGAATAAAGCATGTATTTATAGTCTGTGTAGAATAATGCAAAGCAGTGCATGTGTGCTGGAAACGACAGGAACTGTTCGTGCCGAACAAAACACGTCTCGTGCGTTCGATCAGCGCGGCGCGAGCATGCACTTTAAATGTCATTGATCAGCAATAATGTCGCGATTCGCCAGGCCCGTGTCTTTCAATTATATAGTGAATATAATTCCTGCTCCGCCATTTTGAGAAACTGCCTTTTAAAACACATTAAAGAAAAGTGTTTTAATATGCCGTCTGAAATATGTCGTCGATATTTAGGGGAGAATAACACCGCACTGTCTGTCGCCGTCGAGCTGAATCATTTCACCTCATTCAGTGCAAACTAGTGAATACAATAGAGCTCGCGAACCTGGAAACAAACGCGTTTAACTGAACAACTCCAGCTGGGAAAATTAACATGCATTTCATTTTATTAGCATCATCGTCGTCTTTACATTTCATCTAAATCATATATATATATATATATATATATATATATATATATATATATATAAAGATATTCAAATATATGCACTTCACGTAGAAAACTAAAGCATTTGCACGGGGATTTCAAGTATCTGTTGCAAAAAATTAACTTTGTTTAATTATATAACATAATAAATACCAACTATAGCTGCGAAAATCGCTTTATGTCCTTATATGCGACCGTTGTTACACCCTGACTCGGGTGTTTCCTGCAAAATCGTGTTGAAATGAATCAAAACACGCGATGCGCTGATAAAATGTTGCAATATGTGACAATATTGCGTGCATTTCTTTTTGATTTCATTGTTGGACAAGGGCTTGAAAGTTTCCAGCGCCGCGGATGAACGGCAGCAGCAGCGCGCTCTGCTGGCGGATCTGGAAACGACACGCATGCGCTAGGCCTCATGCGGCACACACACACACAACACACACACACACACACACACACACACACACACCACAACACGCATGCACGCACGACACACACTCACTCACTCAGTTACAACACACACCACTCACTCACTCACTCACCCACCCACACACTCACACACTCACCCACCCACACACTCACACACTCACCCACCCGCCCACCCACACACTCACTCACACACTCACCCACCCGCCCACCCACACACTCACTCACACACTCACCCACCCGCCCACCCACACACTCACTCACACACTCACCCGCCCCACACACTCACACACTCCTCCCACCCCCCCACCCACACACTCACTCACACACCCACCCGCCCACCCACACACTCACTCACCCACCCGCCCCCCACCCACACTCTCACTCACACACACTCACCCACCCGCCACCCACACACTCACTCACACACTCACCCACCCACACACACTCACTCACACACCCACCCACCCACCCACACACTCACTCACACCCACCCACCCACCCACCACACACTCACTCACACACTCACCCACCCTCACCCCACCCACCCACCCACACACTCACTCACACACTCACTCACACCCTCACCCACCCACACACTCACACACACACACACACACACACACACACACACACACTCACCCACCCACCCACACACTCACACACTCAACCACCCACCCACACACTCACACACTCACCCACCCACCCACACACTCACACACCCACCCACACACTCACACACTCAACCACCCACCCACCCACACACTCACACACACTCACCCACACACTCAACCACCCACCCACCCACACACTCACACACACACACACTCACTCACCCACACACACACACACTCACATACACTCACCCACCCTAAACACTAAACACTTCACTCTGTGACTGGATCCAAGATTTCCTCACCGCCAGACCACAAGTGGTGAAAGTCGGCCAGTTCACCTCCAACTCCATCACCCTGAATGTAGGAGCCCCACAGGGCTGTGTCCTGAGCCCCCTGCTATACTCTCTCTACACCCACGACTGCGTGTCCTCACACAGCTCCACTTCTATTGTTAAATTTGCTGACGATACTGTGGTTCTGGGCCTCGTTTCCAACAATGATGAGGCCGCATACCTGGATGAGGTGGAGAGACTTACATCATGGTGCCAGGACAACTGTCTCTCTCTGAACGTGAGCAAAACCAAAGAGCTGATTGTAGACTTCAGGAAGAGACAGCTGCAGCCCTACACTCCTCTTATGATCAGCGGGACCCCTGTGGAGAGGGTGAGCAGCTTCAAGTACCTCGGTGTAAACATCTCCGAGGACCTGACATGGACTGCACACATCCAAACACAGGTCAAGAAAGCCAGGCAAAGGCTGTACCATCTGCGACAGCTGAGAAAATTCAGGGTCTCTCCAGCTATCCTGAAAACTTTCTATTCAGGGGCCATAGAAAGTGTACTGACTCAGTGCATCTCAGTGTGGTATAATAATGCCACAAACCAGGACTGCAAAGCTCTGCAGAGAGTCGTGCGCTTAGCTGAGCGCATCTCAGGGTCTACTCTCCCCTCTCTGCAGGACATCTACCTCAAACGCTGCAAAAGCAGAACTGCAAAAATCATCAAGGACTCGAATCACCCCGGTAACCATCTTTTCATTTTACTGCCATCTGGCAGGCGCTACAGGAGCATGTTGGCTAAAACTGAAAGACTGCGGAGGAGTTTCTTCCCCCAGGCCATCAGGCTCCTGAACTCAGTCTCATAACAGCATAACATCCACAGGACTCAATTTAATAAACTGTAATCACAACCATTATTCCCCATCATCCACACTGCTGCTATGTGTACATCCCCGGTACAACCTATTTGCACATTCTCATGCACTGCACACTTTATCTCATTGCACATCTTACCCCTTATTTTATTTCATTATTTGTTTCGTACTTCATTCTCACCATATTTGTATATATATATATATACACTCTCTCGTGTTTTTGTTTCATAGTTTTTTTATTGCTTTTATGTTATTTTTATTTTATTATCATGTTTTATTTTTCTTTCTTGCACTTTCCATTGAGCGGACCTGTCCTGACTAACATTTCACTACCTATTATACCCTGTATGATTGTGTATGTGACAAATAATAAAGAACCTTGAACCTTGAGAACCTTGAACCTTGAACCCACCCACCCACCCACCCACTCACATACACTCACCCACCCACCCACCCACCCACCCACTCACATACACTCACCCACCCACCCACCCACTCACTCACTCACTCACTCACTCACTCACCCACCCACCCACTCACTCACTCACTCACTCACTCACTCACTCACCCACACACTCACCCACCCACACACACACACACACACACACACACACACACACACTCACTCACCCACCCACCCACTCACTCACCCACACTCACTCACTCACTCACTCACCCAACCCACCCACACTCACTCACTCACTCACTCACTCACTCACTCACTCACTCACTCACCCAACCCACCCACACTCACTCACCCAACCCACCCACACTCACTCACCCACCCACCCACCCACACTCACCCACCCAACCACCCACACTCACTCACCCACCCACACTCACTCAATTTGTATGCAGATTTACAAAAAAATTGGTGTGAAACATGACCAATGAATTATGAGATTCAGTCGTTATGGATTCTGGATGTTGCATGCATGCACATACAGACCTAAATAACTACTAAATCAGAATTTAACTGTGTTTCTCTGTAGTAAAATCACACAGAGAGTGCGTTTAGATGAGTCTCAGTGGCAGATTGCGAGTAAGGCTCATATATCTGACGGCTGTGTGTGTTTCAGATTAGCTGTGATGGAGTCAGCCGCTCCAGAGTTTGACGTGTACGAGGCGATGGACTGGAAGGACGGAGTGGGAACACTGCCCGGCAGCGAGCTCAAGGTTAGCAGATGCACTATATTGCCAGAAGTACTTATACTTCTAATGAAAGGTTTGACTACTTTAGTAATTTCCATGAGTACAAATCGTAATGTTTAAGCATATAATGATATTCTAGGGAATCTAGTTTTATAGCAACAGTTTGGACAGAACCCTTTTCTATTCTAACATGACAGTGTCTCTGTGTATAAGACAAGGATCAAAGAGAAATGATGATTCAGTCAGTGTGGAAGAACTTGACTGGTCTGCAGAAAGCAGCTGAACACCTCTGGTGTGACTTTAAATGAGCCAAAAACTCATCACCAAACACCAATGACTTGTACATATGGTACAGTCATTTCATACACTTCAAAACTGTTGCAACAGGTGGAAATACCATTTTTAAGTACATGAATTATGTTTCCACAGTTTGTAAGTGCCCTTTTCTCTTCTAAAGAAGGGGTGCCAATACTTTTGGCAATATAGTGTACATATAGGCCTTTATTACACTGCAAAAAATAGTTTTTTTTAGTATTTGTGTCTTGTTTTCTAGTACAAATATCTAAACATTCTTGAATCAAGATGCATTTACTAGACAGGTAAAATTACCTAAGATTTTAAGTCTTGTTTTCTAAAAAAAAGGATAAAAATAATGTTAGTTTTTGCTTAAAATTAGCTAAAATATCTGCCATCGGGGAAAGAGAAGTAATCTTAATTCAAAGGCTGAACAAGATACGTTTTCTTGCCCCATTGGCAGATATTTGTGCTTGTTTCAATCTGAAGTAATTTTACCGGTCAAGATAATGCATCTAAAGGCAATATTTGTACTGAAAACAAGACAAATACTAGGTAAGAAAGCCAGTGTATATATAATCTAGTGCTATCAAATGATTAATCACATCCAAAATAAAAGCTTTTATATGTGTACTGTGTATATTTATCATGCATGTATAAATACAAACACATACTGTATATATATATCGAAAATATGTATATATTTAAATTATTAGCTTTTTATTTTGTAATATATAAACATAACCTATTTTTCTTAAAAATATACATGCATGTGTTTTTATTTATATACACAGTGCACATATACAAACTTTTATTTTGGATGCAATTAATCGTTTGATAGCACTCAAGACAAAAATACTAATATTTTAGATATCATTGAAAATGAACCCAAACGTGACCAGTTCACTGCATTACATCTGTATGCTGTTTTAATGACGGTCGACGAGTGTGCATTGCAGACAGTGTGTGAGCGTCTCCATTATGTGTGTTTTAGTTCCGGGTGAATGAGTTTGGGGTCCTGGAGGTCGTAACGGATGAGATGGAGGAGGAGAGGGGTAAGAAAGCTCACGCCACCACCACGTGGAGCGTCCCCACCGCTCAAGAGGGTAAATACACCATCATACGCTCCTGTTCGGCCCCTTTTCTCTGCTCACCGTTTCTAGCTTGTTCTACACAGCATCCTATAGAAGTAAACTGGAGATTTCATTGTGCTCATAAAGTGATATAATTATTCTAACTCCGACTGCTTCGGAAACATTGGTTGTGATCTTCTCACTATTAATGAGATCTCTGTCTCACGTTTGCAGAAAAAAGGTCTAACTATCCCGAAAGATCCCTTACGCCTCTTTCTTCAGGCAGACGCTTAGAGCAGTGGTTCTCAACCCGCGGCCCGTCACCAATCCAAATGTAGCCCACCGTGCTGAACATAATTTAAAAATTAATTTCAGTTTTCAATTAATTTTAGTTTTTACATTTATTAAAAAATGCACTAAACAAATATAAGCTATAATTTGTTTTATGTAAAATTATTTAGTTTTTCATATATTATTTTCAGACATGAGCAGACTCACGTAATCACGTAACTTTGGCAGAATTCAATTCAAGCATCAGCAGTCATTAGTTCTGTAGAACTGAGAATCAGGATGGACACATTTGTTAAGGGAGAAAACGAAATGTGGAAAATGACTTACTTTCGGTTTGCCCCCCCCAACCCTCACTTGAAGATGTTCAGGTAAAAATAAACACCCATAGGCTACTACGCAGCAATCATCCTTAATACAGAAATGTGAGAGAACCTCACATTATTAAATTAAAAAATGCTCTTCATATTTGGATCAACATCGGCCACATTTGTGAAAGCACACTTTCTGCAATGCCGCGTGTCACGCTTTCGTGCGCATCTTACAGACTGCAACTTACAATCATAACTTCATTGTGCTGTTACTCTTTCCAGCAGAGTTTCACTAAATTAGTCAGCTCCCGACAGCATCAGGTGTTTTATTATTGGTGAGTAGAATTATTTATTTAAATAAATGTAATAATTTAGATATCCTAATATTTAAGCTATAAATAATATAATAAATCTGGTTGTTTGTATTGATGACATGCATGCGGGTCGTGAGACTTGCACTTGGACCATAGTGCGGCCAGGTGGAACAAAAGGTTGAGAACCACTGCCTTAGAGCAATTAAAACTCTTCATTAGAAGAATTATAAATCTACATTTCATTCTTTGTAATTGATATCACATAATGCATGTTATTGAATGTTGATGAGCTCACTGAGCAAATTCAGAGCAACTAGATTAATAAATAAAATAAATAAGTGGGCTGAAATTAATCGTGAGATTGCACAGATTTACCATCCGCCATTTGTTTCTTAATTACACGGTGACATAATTTAACGCCAGAGACTGTGAGTCAAACAAAGAGACAGCGATTACAGCTGATCATATGAGTGCAAGTGAACAGATGCAACCATTCACTACGATAATGTCACCTGAAATAATGTTCAGATAAAGTAATAATACAAAAATGATGTTACTGATGTCACTACTTCTGCCTGGTCTGAGCCATATAAATGAGTTTAGTGGTTACAAATTAATGTATTTTGGTAGATTTAGTAACGTTAAGCAATATTTTCGACTTGAATTATAAAAAAAAAAATCAGTGTATAACTGTGGTGCATGTAAAATAAGTATAAAAACTTGCATTATAAAAACTAATAAAGTAGTAGTTTACTGCGAGAGCACACAAAGTGTTCTTTCATAAACAAGTACAACATGCACTGTAAGAAAATACACTGTAAACAACACAATAAACAACATACACTGTAAAAATACACTGTAAACAACACAATAAACAACATGCACTGTAAAAAATACACTGTAAACAACACAATAAACAACATGAACTGTAAACAACATAATAAACAACACCACTGTACAAAATACACTGTAAACAACACAATAAACAACATACACTGTAAACAACACTAAACAACATACACTGTAAACAACACAATAAACAACATACACTGTAAACAACACAATAAACAACATGCACTGTAAAAAATACAATGTAAACAACACAATAAACTACATACACTGTAAAAATACACTGTAAACAACACAATAAACAACAACACTGTAAAAAAAAAAGAAAATAAATTATGTTACTGATGTCACTAGGTCTGCCTGGTCTGAGCCATATAAATGAGGGTTGTGGTTAGAAATGAATGTATTTTAGTAGATTCAGTAACGTTAAGCAATATTTTCGACTTGAATTATACTATTATTTTCAGTTTATGACTGTGATGCATGTAAAATAAGTATAAAAAGTGCATTATAATCAATTTAAATCAATTAAAGTAGTAGTTTACTGCAAGAGCACACAAAGTGTTCTTTCATAAACAAGTACAACATGCACTGTAAAAATACACTGTAAACAACATACACTGTACAAAATTCACTGTAAAAAATACACTGTAAACAACACAATAAACACCATACACTGTAAACAACATAATAAACAACACCACTGTACAAAATACACTGTAAACAACACAATAAACAACATACACTGTAAACAACACTAAACAACATACACTGTAAACAACACAATAAACAACATACACTGTAAACAACATGCACTGTAAAAAATACAATGTAAACAACACAATAAACTACATACACTGTAAACAACACAATAAACAACATACACTGTAAAAATACACTGTAAACAACACAATAAACAACAACACTGTAAAAAAAAAGAAAATAAATTATGTTACTGATGTCACTAGGTCTGCCTGGTCTGAGCCATATAAATGAGGGTTGTGGTTAGAAATGAATGTATTTTAGTAGATTCAGTAACGTTAAGCAATATGTTCGACTTGAATTATACTATTATTTTCAGTTTATGACTGTGATGCATGTAAAATAAGTATAAAAACGTGCATTATAATCAATTTAAATCAATTAAAGTAGTAGTTTACTGCAAGAGCACACAAAGTGTTCTTTCATAAACAAGTACAACATGCACTGTAAAAATACACTGTAAACAACATACACTGTACAAAATTCACTGTAAAAAATACACTGTAAACAACACAATAAACACCATACACTGTAAACAACATAATAAACACCATACACTGTAAACAACATATTAAACAACATACACTGCACAAAATGCACTGTAAAAAAAGTAAACAACATAATAAACAGTATACACTGTAAACAACACAATACACATCATACACTGTAAAAAATACACTGTAAACAACACAATAAACAACATGCACTGTAAAAAATACACTGTAAACAACATAATAAACAACATACACTGTAAACAACATAATAAACAACACAATACACAACATACACTGTAAAAATACACTGTAAACAAAACAATAAACAACATGCACTTTAAAAAATACACTGTAAACAACACAATAAACAACATACACTGTACAAAATTCACTGTAAAAAATACACTGTAAACAACACAATAAACACCATACACGGTAAACAACATAATAAACACCATACACTGTAAACAACATATTAAACAACATACACTGCACAAAATGTACTGTAAAAAAAAGTAAACAACATAATAAACAGTATACACTGTAAACAACATAATAAACAACATGCACTGTAAAACACACTGTAAACAACACAATAAACAACATGCACTGTACAAATACACTGTAAACAACACAATAAACAACATGCACTGTATAAAATACACTGTAAACAACACAATAAACAACATACACTGTAAACAACACAATAAACAACATGCACTGTAAAAAATACACTGTAAACAACACAATAAACAACATACACTGTAAACAACACAATAAACAACATGCACTGTATAAAATACACTGTAAACAACACAATAAACAATATACACTGTAAAAAATACACTGTAAACAACACAATAAACAACATACACTGTAAACAACACAATAAACAACATGCACTGTACAAATACACTGTAAACAACACAATAAACAACATGCACTGTATAAAATACACTGTAAACAACACAATAAACAACATACACTGTAAACAACACAATAAACAACATGCACTGTAAAAAATACACTGTAAACAACACAATAAACACCATACACTGTAAACAACTTATTAAACAACATACACTGCACAAAATGCACTGTAAACACTGTAAACAACATAATAAACAACATACACTGTAAACAACATAATAAACAACACAATACACAACATACACTGTAAAAATACACTGTAAACAAAACAATAAACAACATGCACTGTAAAAAATACAATGTAAACAACACAATAAACTACATACACTGTAAACAACACAATAAACAACATGCACTGTAAAAACACACTGTAAACAACACAATAAACAACAACACTGTAAAAAAAAAAAATAGTGTTACTGATGTCACTACGTCTGCCTGGTCTGAGCCATATAAATGAGGGTTGTGGTTAGAAATTAATGTATTTTAGTAGATTCAGTAACGTTAAGCAATATGTTCGACTTGAATTATACTATTATTTTCAGTTTATGACTGTGATGCATGTAAAATAAGTATAAAAACGTGCATTATAATCAATTTAAATCAATTAAAGTAGTAGTTTACTGCGAGAGCACACAAAGTGTTCTTTCATAAACAAGTACAACATGCACTGTAAAAATACACTGTAAACAATATACACTGTACAAAATTCACTGTAAAAAATACACTGTAAACAACACAATAAACACCATACACTGTAAACAACATAATAAACACCATACACTGTAAACAACTTATTAAACAACATACACTGCACAAAATGCACTGTAAAAAAGTAAACAACATAATAAACAGTATACACTGTAAACAACATAATAAACAACATGCACTGTAAAAAAACACTGTAAACAACACAATACACATCATACACTGTAAAAAATACACTGTAAACAACACAATAAACAACATGCACTGTAGAAAATACACTGTAAACAACATAATAAACAACATACACTGTAAACAACACAATAAACAACATACACTGTAAACAACACAATAAACAACATGCACTGTATAAAATACACTGTAAACAACACAATAAACAATATACACTGTAAAAAATACACTCTAAACAACACAATAAACAAAATACACTGTACAAAATACACTGTAAACAACACAATAAACACCATACACTGTAAACAACATAATAAACAACATACACTGCACAAAATGCACTGTAAACACTGTAAACAACATAATAAACAACATACACTGTAAACAACATAATAAACAACACAATACACAACATACACTGTAAAAATACACTGTAAACAAAACAATAAACAACATGCACTGTAAAAAAATACACTGTAAACAACACAATAAACAACATGCACTGTACAAAATACACTGTAAAAAACACAATCAACTACGTACATTGTAAATAATACACTGTAATAAATACACTGCAAACAACGCAATAAACAACATGCACTGTAAGAATATACTGTACACAACACAATAAACAACATGCACTTTAAAAATACACTGTAAACAACACAATAAACAACATGCACTGTAAAAGATACACTGTAAACAATACAATAAACAACATGCACTGTAAAACATACACTGTAAACAACACAATAAACTACATACACTGTTAAAAAAATACACTGTAAACAACAAAATAAACAACATGCACTGTAGAAAATACACTGTAAACAACACAATAAACAACATACACTGTAAACAACACAATAAACAACATTGTAAAAACAATAATTGTAATTTGTTACCCCGCTGACTTTAGTCAACTAAAATATTCAAGTTGTCCCTTAAAATTAACATTAAGTAACTTAAAAGTTCAATTTGACTAAACTAAACATTCTAAGTCAGCGGGGTAATAAAAATAACTTTTTAAAATATGTTTTTACAGTGTATGTCAAGTAAAATAACAGTATACATACAAGTTCATCTATAAATTGTTAATATAAAAGGTTAAGCAAATTTTACGTGCTGTTTTTTTGTAATTCTTTGTCAAATTTAATATCAAGATACAAAATAAAAATCTTGATGTAAACGAACCTACATGTAAAATTACACTTTAATAAACAAGTATTGAAATAGCACCCTTGCAAGTATCCAATGCTATTTCTCGTCCATCTGTATTTGACCCTCTAACTCTAGCACTCTATTCTAATTGTATTCTTTATAAAAATAAATAAATTAAAAACTTAGCCGTTTTAGACTTGCACTATATACATTTACTAACTAACACTAGCTTCTCTATTCTTTCATTATATTAATTGATTATACAATTAAAAACAGCAAAAAAGGCATCTAACACTAGCTTGCTCTATTCTATCTGTTTTCTTTTGATTATATATACGCATATATATTTGATATGCTACGTGTGCTGTGTTAAGCTAACCGAGACTTGTGTATTATTGCTCTTTTGTTGATTTTGATTGCCTCTAATGTCCTCAATTGTAAGTCGCTTTGTATAAAAGCCTCTGCTAAATGACTAAATATATACTACTAGTATGCTAATTTTTAAATAATAAAGGTAATTGCAATGCTTGAACTTTTAAGTTTGTGTCACAAAATGAACGATTGATCTTCTTTTTAGTGCGAGTAGTGACACTGACTGACAGTGGAGCAGGTGTAGGTTATATTACTGATGTCCTGCAAAGCTTGAGTCACTTTTATAAGTGCCAGGCGACTAGGTTTAGTGTATAACGGCATTTGAAGTCGATCCAGAGACTCACATTTGAAAAGAGCACAGGTGTGTCTGATATTGCAGGTTATTGATCTGTGTTGATTTCCCTCAGCTCGCTCTGAAGGGCCGGTCTCACAGGAGGAGATGGCGTGGGCCCAGCGGGGTCTGGTGTGTGTCCGCTGTAACAGGAAGGGCTCCGTGGTGGACTTCCTGTCTAACGGGCTGCACTGCAGCGAGCGCTGTCTGCAGCAGGAGCAGCAAGAGTAAGTCCTGCACTGCCCTGCCACCGAGACTTCACTATCACTGTTACTGATGAGCTAGTGTTGAATGTGTCCTGCAGTGTTTGAACCATTCCTCACGCGTTGGGCGTGAGTTACGCAATCAGATAAAATTTCCAAGGAATTACCGTACTGACCCGAATATAAGACAAGGTTTTTTTCTTGGAACAACATGTGAAAAAATGTGGTCGTCTTATATTCAGGGTCTAGACCAGGGGTCGGCAACCTTTTCTGCATGACTTTTCTGGTTAAGCAATACCCCCCTCCCCCCCAAACGTTCAAACGGTGTGACCATACTGAACACACCTGTGTGTGTGAGAGACAAGGCCAATGCATTCAAACCGTTCAGTTTAATCACCGTTCTATATTAATGCACACACACATTCAGAAGCTCAGAAACTTCCTGTCAGTGCTGTCCCGCGACTTTTATTAATCGATACTGAATCGCTACTATTTCTCAGCAATGAGGGGGTAAAATTGCTGTATTTTAAGTAACTAAACTCAGCTTCATTGTTTGTAGAGAGAGACGGATGCTTACAATTCTCACATTCTCTCTCTCTCTCTCTCTCACACATCGCTCTCTCTCCCTCTCTCACATCGCTCTCTATCTCTCTCCCTCTCTTTCTCTCTCCCTCTCTCTCTCTCTCTCCCTCTCTCACATCACTCTCTCTTCTCAATCTCAATTCAATTCAATTCAATTCAAATTAGCTTTATTGGCATGACTGTGTAACATATCACAATGTTGCCAAAGCAATAAGTATATCATACAAACATACAGATTAATAAAAAAGGGGAAAAATAAACACATACATGTCCAACTTATTACAATTTTGTTTTATAAATAAATAAAATAAAATAAAGAATACAGAGAATCACCAAACACCAATGACTTGTACATTCATTATATGGACAAAAGTACTGGCACCCCTTCTTTAGAAGAGAAAAAGGCACTTCCAAACTGTGGCAAAAAATCAATTAATGTACTTAAAAATTGTATTACCAACTCTGTTGCAACAGTTTTGAAGTGTATGACATGACTGTATCCATATGTACAAGTCATTGGTGTTTGGTGATGAGTTTGTGGCTCATTTAAAGTCACACCAGAGGTGATTTGCTGCTTTCTGCAGACCAGTCAAGTTCTTCCACACTGACTGAATCATAATTTCTCTTTGATCCTTGTCTTATACACAGAGACACTTTCATGTTAGAATAGAAAAGGGTACTGTCCAAACTGTTGCTATAAAATTAGAAGCACACAATACCCTACAATATCATTATATGCTTAAACATTACGATCTGTACTCATGGAAATGACTAAAGTAGTCAAACCTTTCATTAGAAGAGGGTGCCAATACTTTTGGCAATATAGTGTATTAATGCAGATCTATCAAAGATTATTTAATGCAAAAGCTTGTATTCAACTCTTCCTTTTTAACGGGCTATTATTATTATTTTACTTGCTTCCGAAGGCGACTGAGGCTGGTGTCTGAATTTATTAACGTGGTGCACCGTGAGCGCATTTCATATTCACCGTCCCCTCAGGCCCCACGTCTGCATGCTTCAGTTCAGGGTTTCTGAGGGTCTTAAAAAGTCTCAAATGAAGGCCCTTAAAAAGGTCTTAAATCAGAGCAGAAAGTCTTAAATCCATAAACAATAAATGCATTGCATGCATTGCTAAAAATATATATTTTTCAGTGTTTTTTTTGTTTTCCCATACAAATATCTACATGCCGTTAATTCAAGATGCATTTACTTAAGCTGCAAAATCAAGATATGAAGTCTTGTTTTCTGAGAAATTGAACAAAATTAAGTGAATTTATGCCTGAAACAAAAACAAATATCTGTCAGTGGACAATGAAAACTTGTTTTTTTTCGAGCCCACTGGCAGATATTTGTTATTTTTTAATTATAAACCCTCTTTATTTTGGTCAGTTTCTCATAAAACAAGAATTATGTCATGTTGCTTCTCAAGTAAATGTATATTGGTTTAAATTTTATACACCGAATCACTTTTTTTGCAGTGTGTTTTGCACTGAAGGGATATTAAAAGTTATGAAGGGACATTAAAAGTTATTACCGTTTTCTAGTATTTGTGAGCAGAGCTATTCAAGCCTTGATATATTTTTAGTAAAATTAACTAAAAAGTAATGGCGATGTGTTGGAAGTTGTGTTTTCAGAAGCGTTGCTCAATCTCATTGTGTCTCCTTAAACATATGCATTTAGAGAAGAACATCTTGACATATTTTCTTCCCTTTAATTTATTCCTTACTTTTCAGTTTTTGTTTGGTTTTAAAACATCTGTGTGCTTTCATAAAGCCTGCGGAAACCCTATCAGTCACACACACACACACACACACACACACACACACACACACACACACACACACACACACACACACCCACCCACCAGTCACATAACCCAGTTTATTCTCTGCATCATCATAAACTTAAAGCTCTGCAATATGCATATGGAGATATGTACATTGGCAACTTTGATAATCTCAATAAATCCTGCAGCCCTATTAGCTCTACATTCAACAGCAGTTGAACAGTGGTGTGTTTACAGAACAGTGACGTAACTCGCTGGTTAACCACCATAGTACAATGCATCATTTTGGAAACAAACTAGCTAGTCACGACTGTTACCGAACACGGCCACATCTCCGTTGCTTGAACCACGTTAGATCAACAACATAGGGCCGTTGTCGATGGCATCACATGCGTGTGGTGGAGGAATTACTTCTGCTATTTAACTGATTAGAGATCTCTAAAATGCACACGGCACCTACTGATTAATTTACAATTTTTGTTCCCAGTCATTTTGCTTTATGTGATGTTTGATTCATCACTGTTTCCCGTCATATTCCAGGGTTCCATTTGGCATTTATGCTATCTTTAAAAACAGCGCTTACAATGAACGTGCAAAAATACATAATTAAAATGCATTTATATTTAGATAGAATGGAAGATACAGATAGTACTTCATGTTAGCTTGCTTGTTGTGCCCAAGAGCATATTTATTCAAGCCCATGTATCTTACTAACAAGAAGCTATGCTTCTAGCCACAGGTCGAGAGCTGTAGTTCAAACCCTGTAAGTTTGTGACGCTGATTGCGAACGTTCATTTGAATTATGCTGTCGTGAAACACCGAATCATTGAACTATGCTGGCAACGACGGAACTTGCGACCATAGTTGGCTAATGATGCTTTTGGGAAACGCACCAAAAGCAGTTGTTGTGTTTTTGTTTGTGTGCACTGGGAAACACACTTGCATTGACTGACCTTACACAGTGATTTAAAATAGAAAGGACATTTAGTGTGTGTTTAGAATGGAATGCAGGTGCGCTGCATACGGACAGATATCATAAAAATAGCATGTTAAAATATGCAGAATGCAATGATAAACATTTCAAATAGTAGTATGCTCAGTTATTATCACATGAGCTTAGTTAACATCTTGGAAATTAAACAGTTGTCTATTTTTGTGTGAAATCATCCTGACCGTTTTCTTTCTGATCAAATGAGGAAATCACAGCCAGTATGGCTTCCGGAGCATGTGTTCATAGAAAAGGAAGGTCAGCTTGAGTGCAATGTATTGTAGTAAACACAAGGTTCTCGCAGTCATGGAAAACTTGTCAGAGAAATTTAGAAACTGACATCCAAGCATGGACAAGACAAGGAAATATTCCTTGTGAATTAGAAATGTCCTGCTTATTTTCTGCTCTAAAATATATTAATATTGGGTACACATTGCTGATAATAACATCTGTTTGTTCCTTACTCAGTCTGACCAAGTGAATTGTCTCCATAATTGAGTTTCAGTAATTAGAGGCCAATCACTGAAGGTGCGTAGGGATCTATTGTATCTGTTATTGTTCTTCTACTTTTTCTTCCGCTGTGAAGTCTATGGCATCCCACAGACCTGTATGGAAAAAAAGTTATGAAATTTGGCACACAAATAAAGGACAGTCTGAACATAAACCACATCCAATTTGGAGTCTCTATCTCAAACTCTCTAGCGCCATCACTTGTCCAAATTTGCACTTACGTTTGTGATAATAACTTTTTAACTGTATGGGCTAGACGTCCTCTAATTACTTGGCTCAAGGCAATCTGAATACACCCTATGACATCTTTTTCGGACATAAAAATTGTTCTGCCATTTAGATAAAAAAAATAATAATAACTTTCAAACTCCTTGTAGACTGTATATTTAATTTTCACTGTATGTTTAACTTCAGACCATGTTGACTAAAAACCATGGAAGTTGATTCTGTAGTCAAATTGTATAACACACAAATTAATTTGTCAAAAATATAATCTCTGCACTGCTTTAATCTATTCTGTCCATTACAGTTTCAGCACAGTGCCACCTAGTGGTCAAGCGATATGAAAAATAGCTCTTATAACTTCTGAATGGTTTGGCTAAAAATCATAAGGCTGGTCTCTTTACAATTGGAGCAGCAAGCCTAGTCGAATGCTACCCAATTTTCCAATGCCGGTCATTTTGAATTTTGCAAATAAATAATTACTTTTATGCCTGCATTGGCGTATCGTTACAAAACTTTCTATGTGTCTTTGGCACCTGAAGAACTTAAAAAGTTCAGTTGCCGCACCACCTTGTGGCCAAAAATGATAATGAAATTAAAAAAGCAAATAGCTTTTGATTAGTTTTGTCTATTGCCATGATACTGGTCTTGATGGATTCTGTGGATTCAGTGGATGCTGAGAAAATTGATACCATTTATGGCATAATCGGATGGACTTCCTGTCTGCCATTTTGATTCATATTGAAAATCGACTATTTCAAACTTTTCCTAGATCGTTGGTCTGATTTTCACCAAATTTGACCCAAATCATCTTCAGACCATGGCTGATTCATGATGCCCAACTGCATCTAAGTCTGTATTTTTGGCATACTGACACCAAACATTGTGTTATCACCTGACACACCACATCCATTTGACTACAGCACCACCTATTGGTCAAAATGTATAATCATATTAATAGTGAATGAATTTACCCATAGGACAATTTTACTGCTCAGTGGTTACTCTTCTTAAGCTCAGGAGACTTAGATGAGATTCTCATATATCTCTCATTTTACAACCCGAATACCGGAAATGTTGGGACGTTTTTAAAATTTGAATAAAATGAAAACTAAAATTATTTCAAATCACATGAGCCAATATTTTATTCATAATAAAACATAGAGAACAAAACAAAAGTTTAAACTGAGAAATAAATTTTTTTTTTGCACAAAATGAGCTCATTTTACATTTGATGCCTGCTACAGGTCTCAAAATAGTTGGGACGGGAGCATGCTTTCCATGGTGTAGCATCTCCTCTTCTTTTCAAATCAGTTTGAAGACGTCTTGGCCATCGAGATTATGAGTTTCTGGTGTTTTGGTGTTGGAATTTGGTCCCATTCTTACCTGATATAGGTTTCCAGCTGCTGAAGAGTTTGTGATCGTCTTTGACGTATTTTTCGTTTAATGATGCACCAAACGTTCTCTATAGGGGAAAGATCTGGACTGCAGGCAGGCCAATTCATCACCCGGACTCTTCTACTACGAAGCCATGCTGTTGTAATAGCTGCAGTATGGGGTTTTGCATTGTCCTGCTGAAATACACGTCCTCTGGAGGGGAGCATATGTTGCTCTAAAACCTTTATATAACTTTCAGCATTCATAGTGCTTTAAAAAACATGCAAGCTGCCCATACCGTATGCACTTATGCACCCCCATACCATCAGAGATGCTGGCTTTTGAACTGAATGCTGATGGCACGCTAGAAGGTTGTGACCCGGAGGGAACTGCATCCATGATATTCCAAGAATATCAAATTTGGACTTGTCTGACCATAGAACACTTTTCCCCTTTGAAACATTACATTTTAAATGTAAGCCTTGGCCCACAGGACACTACGGCAATTCTAGACCATGTTCACATTTTCCTTTTTGCATGATAGAGCTTTAGTTGGCATCTGCAGATGGCTTGGTGTTATTGTGTTTAACGACAGTGGTTTCTGGAAGTATTCCTGGGCCCATTTAGTAATGTCAATGACAGAATCATGCTGATGAGTGATGCAGTGTCGTCTGAGGGCAGGAAGACCACGGGTATTCAACAAAGGTCTTCGGGCTTGTCCCTTACGCACAGAGATTTCAGTTTCTCTGAAGCTTTTGATGATGTAATTCACTGTAGATGATTCAGATTTGCAAAGCCTTTGCAATTTGACGTTAAGGAACGTTGTTTTAACGTATTCCACAATCTTTTTACGCATTTTCACAGATTGGAGAGCCTCTGCCCATCTTTACTTCTGAGAGACTCTGCCTCTCTAAGACATCCCTTTTATAGCTAATCATTTTATAGATCTGATGTCAATTAACTTAGTTGCTAGATGTTCTCCCAGCTGAATCTTTTCACAATTTCTTGCTTTTTCAGCCCTTTGTTGCCCCCGTGACAATTTTTTTGAGACCTGTAGCAAGCATCAAATTTGAAATGAGCTCATTTAGTGGATACAATTTTAACATTTCTCAGTTTAAACATGTTATGTTCTCTGTTCTATTATGAATAAAATATTGGCTTGTGTGATTTGGAAGTCTTTTAGCTTTCATTTTATTAAAATTGAAAGGGGTCATATGATGCGATTTCAAGTTTAGCTTTCTCTTTGGAGTGCTACAAGATGATTGCGCATAGATAAGATGAATTTGCAAAGACTGAAGTCTCAAAACCAAAGAGATGTTCTTTATAAAAATTAAGACTCTGCCACGCCCCCCTAAAAACTGCTCGTTCAAACACGCCCCACATGTCTATGTCACGATGTGGAAATATTTGCTTAAGGCGTGGTTTCAGTAATGCAGTAGTGTTGATGCAGCCGTGTCAAGGAGAAGCTGTGTGTTTCTAGGTGAAAGCAAAAGCACTTTATTTGGCCTTCAGAAAGTAGATGCATTTAGGAATCATTAATATTACTTAACAACAGAACAACAACGCATTTTATGAACGAGCGTTTCATAAACCTGGGAGAGGAGGTCATTCTGACATTGCTGTATTTCTATTGACTGTTCAAATGTGGAGTTTTGCGTATCGTGTGTGTGTGTGATTGAGTGTTTGAGTGTGTGAATGTGTTCGTTCTGCCGAACACAAAGGAAGATATTCTGAACAATGTGTGAAATAGAGCAGTTCTGGGGCATAATATTATTTTTCTCTACTGTAGAAGTCAATGGTGCCCCAAAACAGCCTGATTACAAACTTTCTTCAGAATAACTTCCTTTGTGTTCAGAACACATTCATACAGGTTTGGAAATACTTGAGGGTGAGTAAATGATGACATAATTACAATTTTTGGGTGAACTGTCCCTTTAAGTCATGAACATAAACTGTTGTTCAGCTTCGTTAGCCAACTAGTATTATTAAGATTAAAAAAAAAGTTAATTAAAATTTTCTGGGGACTTCTGGAAAAATCTATTCTTGAATTCAGGGGGTGAACTGAGTGAAATTCCTACAAATCAGGTGAAGCACAAACACACAATGAATGTTTGCACGGCACACAACTACACTACACAGTGTGTTAAATGCTGAAAGTGCACCACATCTGGAAATATACCCAGTCATAATGCTCCTTTCTGTCTTAAACCAGGGATGCATGCAGATGTGCATTCGTAACCAAAATAAAATATGCAGTGTGTGAATAAGTTCAGACCGCTTGTGTGCATACCGACGTACCAGCTGTTAATGCACAATTACCATTTTAGATCGACAAAGTGTAATACTGTATGAGATTTCTATTTGAACTGAAAGCATAAATCTAGGCCATGTTTTCAAAGCACAATGCAAAACTGTAACATTTAATTCGCTCTTCATGAGCAGCGCATAAACTTGACAGCAACCCGCCAAAATAAAATCTGGCTGATTTTAAGTTTGAAAATGATGAAAATACATATTTAAAAAAGGGAATGTTAGCAATTTATTTTTAAGTTTACTATAAAATAAGTGTATTTTTATTTAATACTCCCTTTTTTATTTTAAAGTGCCCTTGTTATGGATTTATGAAAATGATATTTCATGCTGTGGTTAAGTGAATGAAAACAATGTTTTAAATCTGAATGTGCTCCGTGTATAAAGTTATCATCTCTCAGAAGAAATGAAAGAGTCGACTCTGAATCATTGAAACGAGTGGTTTTTAAAACCAATCCCTGTTTGACTTCATCATGTTTTTAATCATGAAACATTAGCATAATCCCGCTCACTTGTTGGTCTTTTTGCATTGGTCTGAATGAAAATGCTAATTAATTATTTGCCACTAGATGGCGCTTGACCGCTTTTGAAGCGGTTTCCCTGGTGATGCTGTACACAAAGCAGCTCACAAACACTGCTTTATCAGGCATGATCCAATCGACCAATCAGCGCAGATTACGTCATGCAAAGAATGCGTTTGATCAAATTAATCGTTACGTGAATTGTTCGGGAGCCGTTGAGCAAATAAGGTAAAAATAAATGCATATTATGTGTTTTTTGACCTTGCATGCATGTAAACCTTTTGTTGGGGATTCCCTAAACCAAAATATGAACCCATAATAGGGACACTTTTAAATATAATATTATCACACTTCGTCATTTTATTTAAAAACTGAATAAATAAAGTGCTATCATCACTATTATTAATGTATCTTTTATATATCCTAGTTATATTTAATGGGACCAAACCAAATCTCCAGGTGCTCTCATGAGAATGTGCACCCATGAATATAACATCTATCCTAAACTAAATTAGGTTTACCACTAGTCGTCAACATTTCATGAGAAGATCCAGGATTTTTGAATTTTTTGAGTCTTGATTGAATTATTGTTGCAAATCAAAAATGGCTTGATCATTAAAAATGGTTCACACATCAGTAATGTAGCAAAAGTGTTTATGAATTAATAGCTGTCAAAGATTTATATTATACAGAAAATTATTTAACATTATTATTTTTTACTAACACAAAAACGACTAAACATACATATTAATCACATTTGTGGTGAGGCTGGCAAACAATATACTGTTTAGAAAGAGGCCACAGGATGTTGTGAAAGGGGACTTCCTGTCTCACACAGACATAACCTGTGCAATGCTAACCCAGAACGAGACTGACTTTATTAAAACAGGCATTTCTGTGTGACATAAACACATTGTTTTCTAATAATTGATAACTACAGGACATGATCATATATTGTATAGTTGCTCTATACAGTCAAATATGATATAACGAATCTTTAAAATGGCATTTCTCTACCAGGCTGATGTTGTAACAGAATCTCATTGTCAAAGCATGTACATAAGAGTATAATGTCTTGTTATGGTGCAGGGAGCTGAAGAGAACAAACGGAGAGGCGCTCGGGAAGAAGAGATCCCGTCTGACCGAGAGACTCACCGAAGACATGGACAGCTCGATCGAGATCGCCGAGGAGGATGATGAAGACTACGTCAGTCTACTTACTTTACTCTTCATCTTTTGTTTTGGCCAGGAAAGACAGAATGAGGTCATTGTGGCATGATCAAATATTAACAGCTCCTAAAATGTAACCTTGTTATTGTCTGGTTGCAGCCTCAAAAGACTTACCTTTTCAAACACTGTTTGTGGTGCCTGTACACTAAACTCAAAACAGCATTTGGTCAGTGTTGATGAAGTAGAGTAAACAGGGATTTTTTTTATAATTTCAAACAGTGAAACATTGTTTATCAGGTTTCAAAAGGATTTAAAAAATCTCTTTCTTCAGCATAATTAGTTTTCACCATGTTTTCCCATAAAACAAAATCCAAACAGCCTTAAAACGAGATTTGCCCTTGAAGCTAAAGATGTTGCATAAGATATTGACTTGCTTTCAGAGAATATATTATCAAGTCTTTCCTGTTTAAACCAGATTACACTACAGTAGTTTGCACATTTATACTCATTCAAAATGTGAAAAGTTGTATTTTTGACACCTTTGTATTGCATATATACCCTTTATTTTTTTTTTGCATTTTAGTTTGCACGTTTTTTTAAAGGAGAGCATTGGGTCTGAATATCCTGTTAATAATAATCAGATGAGCAATTATCAAAATCGTTGCTAGTTTCAGCTCTAATACAGCATGATGTTTATTATTTCTGAGACTCTCGGAGCTGATTACACGAGAGCACGTGTTTGCTTCCTGACAAATGACATCACACACAAACTGATCTCAGCGTAGATCTCGTATGAAAAAGATGTCAGGATAAAGTGTATGTTTGTGTTCTGGAAGCCACTGCAGATTTTACATTAGATTTCTGTTTTGATGTGTGTGTGTGTGCGTGCGTGTGTGTGTGTGTGTGCGTGTGCGTGTGTGTACGTGTGTGTGCATGCGTGTGTGAGCGTGTGTGTGTGTGTGTGCGCGTGTCTGTGCATGTGTATGCATGCGTGTGTGTGCGTGTGCGCGTGTCTGTGCATGTGTATGCATGCGTGCGTGTGTGTGTGCGTGTGTGTGTGTAAAACAGGAAGAGAAAGAAAGCAGGCGACCGGCACGTGGGGCGACGAGAGGCCGCAGGAAACGCAGAGGAGACGCAGCGCTGCTCAGATACAGTGAGACACACACTCACTCAATCACTCACTTATGGGCAGCAGATGGCTGTGACACCTGTGACTGTTTCCCATGATGCAGCGGTTCCGTACGGAGGCAAGAAGAAGGCGTGGTGTTGGGCCTCGTATCTGGAGCAGGAGAGAGCCGTCGCTGCCCCCAGTAAACTCTTCAAAGAGGTGAGACAACACACGCTAGCATTCAGTGACACTGTTATGAAAGAACACAACCTTTGATTCCACTTTGATACATAATAATAATAATATATAATATGTTTTATTTTTATAGCGCCTTTCAAGAACCCAAGGTCACTTTACAAAGTAATACAAGCAATTGGCAAACATAATACACTCGCTCAATACACTCAGCGCCGCTCGCTCAGCCCAAAATGCCCCTTTGGTAATTTGTTAATTCCAGAATCTGTGGAATAGGCTAAGCAATAGTTTGTAATGTTTCTAAAAGCAAATTCTAAAATCCTGTGAAGATTGACAGATGATTTAATAGACCGCATTTCCCCGCAGTTTTGGTCTATTTTAATTTTAGAAAGTGTGTTTCTTTTAATTTACGCCACAAAATAATTATTTAAGTGCATTTCATCTTGTGTGTGCTTTCATGAGCCTAAGTATTTTGTGAAATTCTATATCTGCATTTCATCTTGTGTGCGTGTTTTGAATATGAAGCGTTGTTTTAATGGAAAAGTATACTTTTTCAGTTATTTATTTTTTTACGAAAATGTTCCAAGTGGCTTCAAAACAAGACTTTAAATTTTATACATTTAAATTAGGGATGTTCATTTCGGTTATTTTTCCTAACCGTTAACTGACAAATATTTTAAATTAGAACTGAATTAAATTAAAAAGAATAAGTGTCTGCGACTGGTAAACAATACTAACATCTGTTTTTCGGGGATTAATTTCACATGCGCAAAAAGAAGCAAACAACAGAACATGAGGATTCACATGATCATATCATATTACATCACGCACCTGCAGTGCTTCTGCAAGCAGAGAAAAATTGAATTCACCTAAATGCTGGGTTGAGCCTTTTGGGTCATTTTTTGGGGTTATTTGTTCAGTGTTTGGGTAGTTTGTGTACATTTTATTTTATTTATAAAATCGTTCCTGTGCAGTATATCGTTCAAATGTATGGCAGAGCAACATACAGGCGCGCGGTGTGAATCACTAAACAAAAGTCGCTCGCATCTGTCTTATTGCATGATGAAGAGTCTGATGCTTTGCATAAAATAAACGATTATATTTATAAAGATACAGAACAAAAAAAAATATTTGGATTTTAAAACATGTCCTCAGAGCTGTTTACTGTTTGTTTTTGGTCAGGTAATGAAGGCAATTGCAGTACATTTCGTCCATGAGTGAAGCGCAGGGCGGCGGTCTTATCCGTGATCAGTTCCCGCCGAACACGACTCCAGCGCGAGAGCCAGCGCCATTACGGTGGAAGCACAATTACAGAGTGGTCCATTTACTCGTGAATTACATCGGTTTAATGTTTAATCTTTACTTCTAATGTTTGTTAAATGAGATTAAATAGGCAATGTGTAGGCCTATAGCTTATAAAAACGAAGTTTTTAAGTTAATCTATAAACATTATTTCATGCATAAAGTAAAAAAAAAAGTGAATATTATAATAGAAACGAATAAAGCCATTATCTGAGTTAAATCATCCATTAATGATGGGTTAAATAAACAATCAAATGTACTGGGTAAAATTAACCCCAAATGTACTCTTTTACCCAGCCCAAATTGGGTTGTTTTGAACCCAGTGTTTTTTAGAGTATGCAGAGTTTGTTCATTATTGTGCTGCGCGAAATTAAAGCAGATGATAGAAAGCTGCATTCTATTTTTTTGTCTTATTTTACAAAAAAAGCAAAGATTCTTTTTTTATTGTGAATGTACACAAATAAAAGCAGACCTTTTACAATTCCGATTATCTTCATGACCAAGAGGAGTTGCTTCCACTGTTGGAAGGGGAATAAATCCAGTGATTGCTTCAGCGCCGCATGCGCTCACATTTAAGCATTCTAAATGCAGCCTGTTCATTTATCATTATAAAAAACAACCGGTCAAACATATGGAAAAAACACACTGCTCTGTTTAAATATGTAGTAAAATCTGTGCTGTTTAGCGTTATCACCCTACCGCCGTGAAGTTATGCAAAACATTTTGTTTTATGTGGATATTGTAAGGGAGGGCGTAAATAAAAGGTAAATAATATTTTGGCATTTAAATACCTCGAATACGGGAACATTTGATTTTGTATTGAAGGAGAGACCCAACATTGGTTTCAGTTTTGTTTTAGCCTAAATTAGTTTTGGTTTGTCGTTATAGCTTCTTATTTTTAATTCTTGTTATTTTCTAGCCTACTGTTAATTGAAAGGATTTGTGGTGGAGTGAGGGGAACTAAAATAGCCTAGCTGTGTTTACAGTGTTTATTATAATGTTTGTTATTCGTGTTGGGCTATTTCTGAATTAAATAATAAAATGCAACTTATAGGCGACTTGGTTTTTTTCTCTCTTGCTCTCTCTAAAAAACTTGTTTTTTTATACGTGTATATATAGCTTATATAGCTTAGTGTATAGCTTATTTTAACCATGCAGCAAACCTTTTAAAATGTTTTGATAAATTACTAAAAATAAATAAATAAGTTACTTTAAACCGTTTAACTGATTGTATTAATGGGTCAAAATTATTATCGGTCGGTTAACGGTTAATGAACATCCCTAATTTAAATTAACAATTTCACTCTGAAACATAACCATTTCTTATCGGATTACAGCTTTAATTGAGACTTTTATTCAATAATTTCACTATAAACAGGAAAAATAAGTAGGCCTAACGTTACTGGAGACATTTAATGTGAGCGCGTGATTTGAGCGGGATTCGGTTTACCGGTGAGCATGAGCGGAACATTAGCGGAGCGTTTGCTTTGGCCATGAACGACTGAGCGGAGGGCACACACACAAAGCGGAATATTCAACTGCTCCGCTTCGCTCACATGCTCTGGTTGCATCTTGTTTTGTTGGATTTGATTACTCACATATACATATAATATATATATATATATTAGGGATGGGTCACGATTTTCGAATATTCTATTTAATTATAGAATATCGATTAGGTTGTGCGATTATTTTCTAAAAGTGTACCAGGGCTTGACAATAAAGACTGTCCGATGGCGTGAAGGACGCTGGGATTTGTCACTTGCCAGATCGGGTCACTGCAGGTGGTCACTAAATTGTATCATTTGCATGCGTTTTTAAGCCTTGTTTGTTTAAAAATGTAAGCGATTAAAAAGCATTTGGGCGCGAAAGACAACTCCTTTCAGTACATGCGCGCTGTGTTCTGTTCTGTGTGAACAGCGCGAGCACAGACAGTCGCGTCTCTGACACGCGCGAGCTGCCTGAACGGGCAAATACATGAAGTATGTCAAACTACCCCTCTTGGCAAGTAACTTTAGCAATAATTAATCTATATTGAATTTATATACTGGAGTACAGATGCACCGATCAACAGGATATTTGTTTGTTTTATTTTAGAGCATCTTCTGTTCCAAGCTTGCACACAAACTGCACTGTCGGCACTTGGGTGCGGCACACATACATAGTGTGTACACATACACACACACACTATAGTGTGAGCGCTAACCATGCCGGAGAACGGAACTTCTGATACGTGCAGGCTGATTGCGTGAACAATAGACCTGTTAAACAACATATTGTGAGAGGGCCGTTTGTTACAGCGTCCCAAACAACTCAAAATAATAAACCAAAGTTAACAAAACGATGCACTCCACAGAGTGCTTCTCTGCCGCCTTCACGTCCTGTTACCCATTAATGAAGCCGTGACGAGCTCCCTGCATTCAAATTATTCGTTTTTTGCTGAAATAATAACGTAATGTTCCACTGGTTGATATATATTATTATATAAAATATTACGACGTTAATTATTTAGTTATTTATTTGAGAAAGTTAAACTGATCAAACTTGTGCTGGCCGCTTTGTATTTAAAAAAAACAACAACTTGAATTTAACAAAAATAAGATGTTCCAATCATATTTCTAAATTAAATTAATAAAGAAAGGAAACAAAATAATGACCAATTTGCTATTAAAAACCAAAACTGAACTATTTAAATGGCTCAGCTAGAGAGAGAGAGAGAGAGAGAGAGAGAGAGAGACACGGGCTCAGACTCAGAATTCTGAGAAGCTGCAGGGATCTATATTCGATCCCTTGTTTCAATTCAAAGTTCACCGAGCTAATTGTGAACAACACTCCCGTCTTCTTCCCGAGCATGTGAACATGTTCATTTAATATATTTCTATATATGAAATAGGTTATTGTTATGAAGACAGACGTTAAAATTAATGTTCACATAATAAGTGCCGTCATTCAGGCGGTTCACAAATTATGTTTTAGTGCGTAATATGTTTTAAGAATGATATTCTGTTTAGCGCGCAATATGTTTTACGCCTATTATTCATTAATGCATTATCAGATTTAAGATTATTTTTAATAATATGAATGTTCATGTTCATTTCTTAAAATAGAAATGTCCTAGCCTTATGAGCAGTTGATAATCGACGGACTGTTCTGTTAATAAATGCCGTCCTTCGGTTATGTTATATTAATATGTTTCAGCACTCATACTTTACAACCATTAATTTTCTTGGGTTAAGATAGACTATTCTCTAATTAATTAAACAGTTTGTTATCATACAGATTGAAAGCCTGGATGGTCTCTCTCTCCCCCTCTCTCTCTGTGTGCGTGTGTGTGTGTGCGCGTGGGTGGGCGGGTGCATGCGTGGGAGGGGTGCGATTTTCGAATAGTAATCGAATAATACCCAGCGATTATCGAATATTACTTCTGCTTAAAATGCCCATCCCTAATATATATATATATATATGTATTTTACCATATGTCTGTTCTAGAGACATGTTACAACTTTTTGGGAAAGGTCTAATTGGTTTCCTTTGGAAATATGTTTCAAATTCACACAGAATGCATTTATAAATGTAAAGCATGTCTGTTTGTGTCAAAATCGTGATTAAAATCGAAATCGAATTTTTTTTTTTAATCGTGATATTTTTTTTTGTCCATATCGCACAGCCCTAATATGCGCAGATTTTTGATTAAATGTAAGGACTCGAGCAGCAGAGTAGCAGCAGAGTTTTGCACCATTTGGAGACGATTAATAACTTTGGCAGGTAAGCCGCTATATAAGGAGTTACAGTAGTCCAATCTCGAGGTTATAAAAGCATGGATAATAGTTTCAGCATCTGCAAAATTAAGTGAGGGACGTATACGAACAATATGTCGCAGTTGATAAAAACATGATTTAACTATCTGACCAATGTGTGAATCAAAGCATAACGCGGACTCAAACAACACTCCTAAATTTCGCACAGTTGTAGAGGGCCTAATCTGGACACCATCGATATCTATGAAGATGTCATGCTGGGAGGAGCTCTGTGATTTAGGGCCAACCAGCAGGATTTCAGTTTTGTCTGCATTTAGTTGTAAAAAGTTATCTGACATCCAGGTTTTAAGTTCTTGAAGACAGAAAACAATAGAAGGGGGTGGGCAAACTGAGCTTGGTTGAACTGTAAAGTAAATTTGAATATCATCAGCGTAGCTATGAAAATTGAGACCATGACGTCTGATGATCTGACCCAGTGGCAGCACATAAGTGAGAAATAAAAGAGGACCAAATACGGAACCTTGGGGTACACCACGGGAAATAGTGACAGTGCAAGATCGATTCTTATCTATCCTAACAAATTGCCGTCTATCCGATAGATATGATGTTAGCCACTGAAGAACAGCACCATTGATACCTATAGCAGATAGTCGAGAAAGAAGTACAGTGGCAAACAGTATCAAAAGCTGCACTCAGATCAAGGAGAACCAGGATACTGTGGGCACCTGAATCAGAAACCTTAAGGAGATCATTAACCACTTTTAAAAGTGCTGTTTCTGTACTGTGAGAGGGACGGAAACCAGATTGAAACTGCTCATAAAGATTATGTTTCTCTAAATGAGACTGCAGTTGTGCTGCAACTACCTTCTCAAGTATTTTAGCAACAAAAGGGAGGTTTGAAATTGGTCTAAAACTGTTCAGATCTGTTTTGTCAAGTCCAGGTTTCTTAAGGATTGGGGTGATGGCAGCTATTTTTAGGTCTTGTGGAACATAACCAGTGGCAAGGGATCTATTTATTATATAAGTAATAGACTGGATGAGTGAAGGCAAAAGGGTTTTGAGTAAGTATGTTGGAATAGGATCAAGTGTGCAGGAGGCAAAGTTCGATTTGATAACCAGTTGTTCAACCGCAGATATATTTGTGGGTAAGAAAGTGTTGAGCGGGTGACCTATCAGACATGGAAAAAGGTGGGGAGAGACAGATGGGGAAAAGTCTTGGTAAATGTTATCAATTTTACGTAAGAAAAAAGACTGAAAGCTTTCACAAAGATCAACAGAGCCATTAATAGCTGCAGAAGATGGTTTAACAAGTTTGTTGATCTCAGAGAAAAGGGCTTTAGGTTTACACTTAGCTTTATTAATGACCGTAGAGAGATAGGTAGAGCGTGCAGTGTTAAGTGCTTCTTTATACTTCACTACTGAATCTGAAAAAGGAATAGCATGCACTACAAGGGAGGATTTTTTATGAAGTCGTTCATAACGCCTACATTCAGATTTCATTACTCTAAGTTCAGGGGTGAATTGTATTGTTACAAAGCACTTCAGCCCCTGGGTTCACAACAAATAAATGATCCCCTGTCACATCCAGGCTCAATGCAGAGGGCGCAGGGAGACAAACATATAATAATATCAAAGTCTGACGGAAAGACCTTCTTCTATTCATCCAAAAATGTATGAATTCCGTGGCATTCCGTGCTATAGAGTAAATTCCATCTTTACGAATGGATCCTGTCCGCGTTTCCACAGAAACCATATGACCCTAGAAATGTAAGCACCCCAGAACCGTTGGGTTTGCCCTGTGTGTTGTGTTATAAAGAATTGTAGGGGTGAGATCATGTCCCAGGGTCTCTCTCTCTCGCTCTCTCTTGTGTGCGCCGAAATGCACTGAAATTGGGTACCGAATGTTTTAATGTGAATAGGTACTCGGTAGTACCGATGCAATTCGGTCGTTACCTTTAAAAGTACAGAGTTTGGTACCCAACCCCACTCAGTATTTTTGTCTTGTTTTTGCTAATGCAAATATGATCAGCTAAATTATCAAAAATTAATGTATTTGCCTGTTTTGTGCATGTTTTGTTGATAGATCCCTTCCCACTCCCGCCGGCACTTTTATAGGATTGCACTCTGATGCTAATTTGCCCTGTTTATTAAATCTGGCCCTAAAAAATTGAAGAAAATTAAGTGAGTTTATGTTTAAAACATGAACAAATATCTGCCATGGGGGAATGAACACTAGTTTTCCCTTTGAATTAAGCTGATTTTTCTGAGCCAACTGGCTCTGTTCTTGTTTTATTCATAAACACTTTGTTTTGATCATTTTCACAGAAAGCAAGACTGTCTTAATTTAAGAGTCTTTAGACACTTGACACAAATACTGAGGAATTGCACATTTTTGCAGTGTGTTGTTCAGAGGGTAGAGTAAACGTTATTTCTGTATTCTAGTGGCTGAGACCAGAGCTGATTCTTTTTCTCTCTAAAATGAATGAATATCGATTGAGACTTGTATTTTAAAACTTTGTTGCTAATACACATCGTTGTCCGCTCACTAGACATCTACATTTAGAGACCATATTGACGTATTTTGTTCCCTTCAATTTATTCCTTAAATTTTCTGTACTTAGTCTTCAAAAGTCTTAAATGTACCTTCATTAACATACAGAAACCCTGTAATAAATGTGCAAAGTTATCACAAAACTTGTTTTTCTTTTGTCATCATGGATTATGAAGTGTGTGAACATTTTTATTTAATTTTTATAAAAACAAATTGGCATAAGTTTGCAGCATAAAAAGTTAAAAAATGAAGGGTTCTGAATATTTTCTGAATACACTGTAACAATTATTAGTCACCTGTATTAGTGAACATCTGTATGGTGCATCTTGAGCTGTGAAAGGAGTGTATAACTGGTGTGTGTGTGTGTGTGTGTGTGTGTGTGTGTGTGTGTGTGTGTGTGTGTGTGTGTGTGCACACTCATGTGTGCATGCATGTGTGTGTGTGTGTGTGTGCACGCGCAAGTATGCGTCTTTATGTGTGTGTACATGTTTATGCTACATAGGATAGTAAAACCTGAATTTTTGACATTGTGAGGCGATGGGAATTCCCACGAGGGAATTTTTTAAATAAAAAATAGTAAATGCTGTTAATCTGAAAATGTAACAATGCAAACAGAAACTATTGTGTGTGTGTGTCTGTGTGTGTGTGTGTGTGTATGTATTTGTGTGTGTGTGGTGTCTGTGTGTGTGTGTGTGTGTGTGTGTGTGTTGTATTGTGTGTGTGTGGGCATGTTTATGTGGTTTATGAGGACACAAATTTGTATAATGACATAGGTATGACATAGGTATTACAAGGAGAAGGTGATTTATGAGGACATTTTCAGTGTCCCCATAACTTAAAACGCGTATAAATCATACAGAGTGAGTTTTTTTGAGGGAAAATAGAAATGCACCGTCTCCTGTGAGGGCTAAGTTTAGGTGTAGGGTAGGTGTAGGGCAATAGCACATACAGCTTGTACAGTATAAAAACCATTACGCCTATGGAAAGTCACCGTAAACCATAAAAACCAACGTGTGTGTGTGTGTGTGTGTGTGTCTGTGTGTGTGTGCGTGTGCGCGTGCAGTATCAGTTATTTCCGCAGTGTAAGAATGGCTTTAGGGTTGGCATGAGACTGGAGGGTATTGACCCTGAACACCCGTCCATGTACTGCGTCCTTACCATCGCTGAGGTAAAACACTAATGTTATCTAAATATGATATTTTACTGTTATGTTACTTTACATTGTCCATCTTGTGGCTGACTTGCGCATATTTGCAGGTGGTAGGACATCGAATCAGACTGCATTTTGATAAGTATTCAGACTGCTATGACTTCTGGGTAAATTCCAACTCTCCTGACATTCACCCAGTGGGATGGTGTGAGAAAACCGGACACAAGTTGCATCCACCGAAAGGTAAGAAACACCAGCCATTCACAAAACACCCGGAATTCAACTCAAGCAGACAAAATCTAGTTGTGGTTGTAAAATTATACTTAGTTTTTTCACTTTGATGATTAATGTGTTGCAGTATGTGCTACTGTTCCTCACGTGGCCCGTGTGGTTTTTGTGTTTCTGTAGGGATGAAGGATGAAGAGTTTAGCTGGTCCTCCTACATCAAACTAAATAAAATCCAGACAGCACCCAAAGCCCTGTTTCAGAACCAGAACATGGTGAGAGAGAGCATCACATGACCCCAGAAGAAGCCATAGGAAATGTGTTTCATACACCTCTAGATGTCACTGTTTCACTTCAAGTAACAAAGCACTTAAACTAGACCAAGCATGCCCACAGCACATTTAACCTATGTTTAAACACAGTAATAAGACATAGATACAAGTGCAAAAAACTTGACTTGATTGTGATCATCTAAGATATCATTGTTATTCAGTGCGAGTTATTCAGGACATGCTGTGTTTTTCAGACCGTGACGCCGTCAGGGTTTAGGGTCGGTATGAAGCTGGAGGCCATCGATAAGAAGAATCCCTCGTTCATCTGCGTGGCCACGATTACAGACATGGTGGATAGTCGATTCCTGGTGCACTTTGACAACTGGGATGAAAGTTACGACTTCTGGTAAATTAATTCATGTGTTTGTGCTATGCTCCTGCTGTGACAATTGTATTCATCTATGGACAGCACACCATTTTACAAAGACTTTCTGTAAGGGTTTTTTTTATTAATGCATGCAGTGACTTTATTAACAAACCAAATGCACAAAAACTTGTTAGAAAGTGTTAAGTATGAAAAGTGATTTTTATTCACTAAAACTAAAGCACAACATTATTTCAACCCTGATGGTTTGGAAGTCATATCATTGAAATTATGTTAGTATCACTCAGTTTTACTCACCACATAAGCATCACAAAGTTATAAAAAAATATGTTTATTATTATTAAATCATTATTTTTAACATTTCTTACTTGTCTTTTAAAAAAAGGATCACTATAATAAAGTTCACTTTTGAACTAATATAAGGGTGAACATATATATATAAACATGAACAATACAATACTCACATTTGTGAACGACATGAACTCATATATTTTTTTAAGTTATATTTATGGGCTTTTTGAAGTTAATGAAATCAATATTTTAATTTGAATCAATGCATCATTTGGGTAGAGTGGCATTTTTTGTTTAACTCCTGCAAACACACAAACTGTCCGAAATGCAGATGAAACTGAACGAGCTTGAATATATCAGATAACTAAATTGAGTATCTTGTTAATTATATCAGTCATAAGTCATGAGGACACAAATGGGGCAGGTTCTTGATCTTACGAGTGACCCAGTTATCATTCTGTGCTGAGTGTGTGTGTGTGTGCATGCATGCGTGCGCGTATGTGTGCGTCTGTGTGTGTACGTGCGTGCGTGTGTGTGTGTGTGTGTGTGTGTGTGTGCGTGCATGTGTGTGTAGAGCAGGCAGAATGCTTTTAACTGCTCAATTACTTAGGAGGAGGAGGATAGTAGCTCAGTGAACGGCTCACACAATCACATCTGACAGCTCTGTGCACTGAGCCGAAGAAGAGCACATCTTCTCCAGCCTACCCCGAACATCTCAGGCCCACATTTCTTTCAGTCTATTCAAACAAATCATTTCAGGAGGACTGGTACCTGTTTCAGCACTAGTTTTGCTTCAGAGACCCAACACAGCACCTCAAATAGTTATGCTTCCAAAAAAAAATCACATTTTGAAATGTATTAGCATTATTTGCCAGAACAAAATACAACATTTTTGAGCATTTGGTTGAATTTTGATGCTCTCATGCTTTTGGAAGACATTAAGGAAATTAAGGGCCAGATTTATTAACAGCTTACGCCAGTCTTTTGATGTTAAAATATACTGTAAGCATTTACTAAAGAACAATTACCTTATTGAATATGCATTTGTCGGAGTTTCCCTTTCAGACCCAATATTTTTTGGAGGAGAGAATTAAAATGCATCACGCAATGCAATTTACTAATGTTTGCACTAGTCAAATCACTCGTATTTGCAGCATTATTTAAGTCTTAAAGCAGGTGGTCATTTGCTGGTCATTATGAAATGAGATGTTGAGTCTGTGTTCTTTAATGTGTGCATTGTTAGTAAATCACACGCAGAAGTTTCCCCTCCCATCTGTGCTTTTATGTTATTGTGGTCTAACGCTAATTTGCCCTGTTTAGTAAACCTGTCCCTAAGTAATTATGATGCCTACAATTAATGTAGATAGTAAATTTACAAACGTCAATGTGTTTGTTTGTATCTTAAATGCACATAATTGTTTGGTTATGATTTATCAGAATTGTTTTGCTTTCCGTCTTTGACAGTCAAAATAGATGTGTGCACCAGTTTTTTAGTTGTAACCCACTAGCGCAGATGAAATGCAAAACTGTGTTCATTTTGTATTTTAATACATGCTTTGTCTGTCCCAAAAAAAGTAAGAATTTATACATTTTTAATGGGGAAAAATGGATTCAGGGTTTTGAAATGCATTAAATTGCATTTGTGTGTTTCATCTTTTCTGCAGGTGTGATGCAACAAGTCCTTATATCCATCCGGTTGGCTGGTGTCTAGAGAACGGCAGGACCCTCACCGCCCCTCCAGGTGATGCAACACCTAATTTTACATGTGCACCCCCTCCCCCCAAAAAACCCCCAACAGATTTTAAAAACACTATTATGCATTAAACTGCTTTAAAAGTAGCCTTTTCCAGTGTTGGAAAGAGAGCTTGATGAAGGAAGGAGAAAAGTTAAGATCTGCCGGTTGTATTTTTTAAGCTCATTGATAAAATGCAAGATGACGTTAGGCTTTAGATCTGAGCATGTGATACAGGTGTATTCAGAGGAACTTCAGGATGAGGACGACGTGTGTTTATTCTGACCTGACTTCAGACTTCTGTTGGGGATACAGATGTTTTATTAGTAACTCGGCCCCAGGAAAATCATAAAACACATATTGTTTATAGTTCTTTATTAGGCCACACAGTTCTCTGCAAGTCAATTGTTGAATCAGGGTTAATTCACCCTTCCACAAATTAAGGCCTTAAAAGGTCTTGAATTGAAGCAGAAAGTCTTAAATTCATAGATTAATGCATTAAATGTTAAATGAAGATATGAAGTCTTGTTTTTCTTTGAGAAACTGAACCAAATGAAGTAAATTTATGCTTTAAACAAGAACAAATATCTGTCAATGGACTATAAAAACTTTTGAATTAACTTGATTTTGTTAAACCATTAACAACCTCATTAATTCACTTTACATTCAGCTGTTTTGTGCGTGTGTGTGCGTTTACGTACGTGTGCGCGTGCGTGCGTGCGCGTGTGTGTGTGTGTGTGTGTGCATGCGTGTTTGTAAAATTAATTAAAAAGTAATGTAGATTGGTTGCAAGTTGTATTTTTAAGCTTTAAAATCTTGCTAAAAACCATTGTGCGCTGCACTCACATTTAGAGACCGTGGTGACGGAATGTGTTCCCTTTAATTTATTCCCTACATTTTCTGTAATTGTTCTTAAAAGGGGCTTTAAAATGTCTTAAATTTACATTCATAAAACTTGGATAAACCCTGTTGTATTTAACATCATTTCTGATTGATGTAATTCCTAACGTGTCATGGGACGGGACAAGTAGTTCATTCTCTCGTGAAAGATGTTCTTTCTTTCTTTAGATGTTTCATGTTGTGTCTCTCTCACCTTAGTTAACCCTAACCAGCCACAAAGTCCACCCAAAATGATCTCATAACACAGCATAAAAACCAGTGAGCTCTGGGAAATACCATGTTTTCATCAGTCCCTCAAACCTCACTCTCCGTGTGCTGTAGGATACCCTGATGTGAAGACCTTCTCCTGGGAGAAATACTTGGCAGAGACCAACACATTACCAGCTCCTGCTCGAGCCTTCAAAGCGGTGAGTGCATGTGATTATTACCAAGCATCTCCAGCCCCTGTGAGAGACCCGAGGCGCTGAGGACATCTATCTCTCTCTCTCTCTCTCTGCAGAAACCTCCTCACAGTTTCCAGCCCAATATGAAGTTGGAGGTGGTCGACAAGAGGAACCCTGCTCTGATCCGAGTGGCCACGGTAGTTGATGCAGATGATCATCGACTGGGGGTGAGAGCTATATTTTGCACACATAATGCTGGGTCAGTGTGAATTTCCATGTTGGTCCAGAGGGGTCAGCTGGCTGACCTTGTTTTACATTGTAGAAAACCATGTTATTAGCTTGTCAAGTGGTGGGAAGAAGTTTGCACACTGTTCGCCACTTTGAAACACTCCTGTTGTTTTATTTATTACATTTTTGTAATATACGAACAGTAGGTGTTTCAAACCTACTGAAATGCTTTAGTGTTTCTGGTATCAGTGAACACGGAGCGGAGTGCTTATTAAATGCTCCGAGCGCGAGGGAAATTAATGCTGCACTCCGCTCACATGCTCTGATCAGACACCGCCACACAAATGTGGCTTTTTCTTAATGACTGTCCTCCTACACGATTAAGCACAGAGTAACAGCTCGCTACCAGTTACAAAAGACAATGTAACTGTCTGTCACATGCAATTATAGTTGCATTTTTCTTTAAATAAGATCTGAAAATATCCCTTGATTATGTTTTGGCTCGCCATCTAGTGGCAACATTTAGTTTTTGGTCCGATGCCAAACTTACTTGCCGACCCCTGCTCTACAGGATCTACAGGATCAGTCTACTAAATATAATCAACTGACTAACAGGCTAGTAGTTCAAATCTCATTTTATAAGTAATGACTAGTTTATGTTCCTTCATTAGACTATGCAAACATCAATTGCAACCCTGGAGCACTGTCTTAAATCGCTGGGGTATATTTATAAAACATGTATAACCTGAATGCACTGTAAGTCGCTTTGGATAAAAGCGTCTGCTAAATGCATAAATGTAAATGTTATAACAATAGACAAAAATACATTGTATGGGTCAAAATTATCAAATTTTCTTTTATGCCAAAAATCATTAGGATATTAAGATCATGTTCCATGAAGATATTTACTAAATCTCTTACCGTAAATATATCAAAACTTAATTCTTGATTAGTAATATACATTGCTAAGAACTTCATTTGAACAACTTTAAAGATGATTTTTTTTCGATTTTTTTTGCACCCTCAGATTCCAGATTTTCAAATATTGTCCGATCATAACAATAACACTTAAGACTGATTTTGTGCTCCAGGGTCACATATGTGTTTTACCGGATTTGGTGCATCTTGAACTGGTATTTTTCGTTGGATCTGGCAGCTTCGATCAGGATGATCTTATCCAGTACGTGTCATGATGAAGTTCTGACTGGTGTAGCCTAAAGACGTTTGATGAAGTCCGAACTGGTTCCTTTGCTCCATCCAGTCACCATCAGTGGAATAATACCCTCTCTATGAATGTGCTGGTTGGTTATTTTCCCGGTCTAGCTAGGACAAATGGATTTTTAAATGACAATCATATTTTTATTATTATATTTCTTATTGTTGTATTGTAATTTCAAGGAATAAAAAAATTATACTGTATCCGTAATGCAGGACTCTGCTTACTCTGCTGGATGCAAGACAAAGCTCTCAATTATGAGACCATCCTGCATATGTACATCCGGCTTTTATGGCTTATATATTATGGTATGTTGATAATATGGAGCTAATTTCAAAACACAATAGCTTTTTACAGAGTGTGTCCTACATAGGGGCTGAATATGATCTGCTTCTTGCTCACGTATCTATGAAATCCACTCTGGATCAAAGCATCACTGATTTCTTGCTCATTGTGTTTAGTCACTGTAATTGTCAGTGAAGATGCAATGATGCAGCTGCCGGTGGTCCCATGACTGCATCTGATCTCTCATCCGTCTGTTTGGGAGTTTAGAAGCAATCAGGATGAGTCATCTGTGCTTTTCCCTTCGTGTGGGCTGCAGGGAAGCTCTGCTCCATATAGAAATCTTCTTTTGAACATGATCTGTCAGTCCTCCAGATGAAAAACCTCTGCTCTTCACACATATGAGCCGTTCTAATGCAGATCCTTGCAGTTGTAAGTTTCAGTTCAACACATCGCGATTCATGCCAGCATTGCTTTGGATTCAAAGCACTGAAAAATGGCATAAGTGCTGAGGAGCATTTCCTAGAAAACAACTCGGAAAAGTCAGATTTTATTGCATTCAGAAATAATTTCAAATGTTGGTAAATAAAATGTTTACAAAACACTGTAGGCAGGTATTTAGTTCCAAACAAATCCTTAAAAATTACTGGCATTCAGAACAAAACCGGAATGAAAAATAGAAGACTAAATTAAACAAATTATAGCAGCTTTCAATATAAACAATATTTATTATAACCCCCAAGCCTAATAAAATGTATTTAAGCTGAAACTGAAACTACTGCTCTACAACTACATGTTACTGTACCTTTCTCAAATCCAAATGTGTGCATATTTTGCACGTAGAAGTTAATTCCCAAACGATCAGAGCAAGACACAGTTTATACTAGAGATTGACAAGGTCAAGCATTCACAGCTGTTCACGGAGTGAGCAACTAAAAAACTTGTAGAAATACATTTTTAATGAGAGTAGGTTGTTTGAGGCAACATTAATGCATCAGAGTTGAGTCATGACCGATATGCAGTTGATTAGAAACACCTGCTATCAACCAACAGGCCTCTTTCCTAGGTGTTGCACGAAGCAAAGAGAAAGGCGATTTCAGTAAGGTCTCACCATTTTTGAGTCCGCGTAATGGCTGTAATTGCACATGTGGGATCTAAGAGGGCAGCAGAATCCACACACATCATTCACACGGAGCGAGAGAAATAACATATGTCACTGTGTGTCTCACACTCAGGCGCAGAGCTGTCAGATCTGCCTCCGCTCATGCTGTCTGTCTGCTCCGCCATCATTCGTCATCCTCCACAGAGAGAGTGAGCAGAGGTCCTTCAGTCTCTCTCTTAAACACACACAATCAATGCTCGGCTTACACGTGTCGGTCTAGAACCATACAGTGCACCACCTCCACCTCTTTCTCATCACCTCTGTTCACTGACATTCACCGGATGGATTTGTCGGATCCCCCATCAATATTTCCTGAAGAAGCTGTAATTGACTTGGAGGAAAAATACCTTTACGTCCAGGTCTTTGATGTTCTCTGCAACGCCCTCGACTCTCCCACAGGACAGAGACAAAAGGGCTTGATTTATTTGACATGTCTGAATCAAACCTGTTTACAGGGTGTATTTTATAGTAATTTAACAAGTCTTAAAGGAAAACACAGGTTTTCCATATTCCAATATGTTCTTTCCTCAACTTAGACAAGTGGATATGCACGTATCAAAAACCGGTCGTATCAACTCATCTAAGTTGAGGGAAGAACATATTGGAATATGGAAAAATGGTGGCGTTTTCCTTTAAATATGTGGCTTTATGAAAATGAGTTGTTCAAAAAAACTTGCATATAACAAAGCCTTATATAAATTATTCTTAATTTTAAAATACAGCAGAATCAGATCTTCAGCAACAAAATGTAAAAAAATAAATAAGCAGTGTGATTCAGAGATATTATTGTTTACTAAAACCAGTAAAAAAAATGTAACTAAGAAAATAATATATATATACAGGTGCTGGTCATATAATTAGAATATCATCAAAAAGTTGATTTATTTCACTAATTCCATTCAAAAAGTGAAACTTGTATAATGTATACATTCATTCCACACAGACTGATATATTTCAAGTGTTTATTTCTTTTAATTTTGATGATTATAACTGACAACTAATGAAAACCCCAAATTCAGTATCTCAGAAAATTAGAATATTGTGAAAAGGTTCAATATTGAAGACACCTGGTGCCACACTCTAATCAGCTAATTAACTCAAAACACCTGCAAAGGCCTTTAAATGGTCTCTCAGTCTAGTTCTTTAGGCTACACAATCATGGGGAAGACTGCTGACTTGACAGTTGTCCAAAAGACGACCATTGACACCTTGCACAAGGAGGGCAAGACACAAAAGGTCATTGCAAAAGAGGCTGGCTGTTCGCAGAGCTCTGTGTCCAAGCACATTAATAGAGAGGCGAAGGGAAGGAAAAGATGTGGTAGAAAAAAGTGTACAAGCATTTACATTTAGTCATTTAGCAGACGCTTTTATCCAAAGCGACTTACAATTGGGGAGTACATAAAGCGATTAATCTTGAAGAAGCTGTAAGGGCCAGCTCAATCGACCCAATGACGGCAGTCGTTCAGCGGGTGAAGGGCTTTGCGTATTACAGTCTTTCCTTTTCATGACACAACAAGAACATTAAAATGGAACACTTTTTCTTATATATTTTGTCTCGTTATTTCATCTGACTCCATAAATGAAAAGGTTTTAATGATATCTGTGCATCATTAAAATATGAACGAATGATTGATTATTCTTATCAGCTCTTTTAATACTTTACCCGCCCAGATGTAGGGAAAACTATATCGCTCAGAGGCCCTGTTTTCCACAGGTCTCACGGACACAATCTCGTCAGGCCCGGTCATCAATCAGAGGTAAATTATGGTTATGTATCTAAGATTTGCCGTAAATTCACATGTACACAATCAGAGACATCGAATAACCCCCTTGGAGCCCCCTCAGAACTTTAGTTCAATCGTTTACTTCAGTAAAGGGTTTTGGCCACTATCAGATATGTTAGCAGATCAATGTACCACACTCGTAATAGCTTTAGATTGGTCAAATCCTTGTTTAAAGTAACATTAAATCAAAAGTCAGAGGTATAGGCGTACCCGAGTTTAGTCTGATCAGACGGCGTTCGCCGTCCCTAAATGGAATTAACCTGCCTCTGCACCCAAGTACACTTGAAAAGATGCCGGATATTAGCCGTCGCTAAAACTGACGCAGGCTTGCGGAAATATACGAATCCACTAATCTAATAGGGAGAAAGCAATCTTTAGAGGCAGTTAGAATAGAATCAAACGTTACAATTTATTGACCAGGTAATCGAAGCAATAATTCCAAACTCCAATGTTACAAGAATAGAATCATCAGTTAACCATAACATAACAATAATTCAGGAATTGAGGAATTACCTGGCAATGAAAATTACACACAACGATTTGTGTGGGCAGTCAAACCTACAGACACCTAGAACTCTGTCCCGTTTCCTTATAAACCCAGATAACTCAATAAGCCCGCCAAATGGTGGTATTATAATTAGACTTTAGAATTTGCAACCAAATGGCTTCTTGATCTCCTGTGGCAGGGAATACTTATTTACATACAGGAGGTGGTTTTGACTAGAAGAATCAGGGGGAGGGCACACCTTTAAGTTGTAGGACTTCTCATACTTTAGAACTTCTTTTAGCTTTTCATTATGATTGGGAGAATGAGACCATTTTACCAGGCGCACTGAGACATTTCAAATGATATCAAACATATATGGTTACTTTTTTGTACATATTACATTGCATGGGTTTTTCAGTGAATTCTAGGTGATGAGGAGAGGGGGGGAGATGATGAGACCGTAAGTCCAGGGTGTGGACCACCCGGTGTGTTGCGTCTTGGATGCTGCTGTTGCATATGCAAGAGATAGTTTTTTGTGGATTCCCAGGCGGGCCTTTTGTCCTCTCGAGGGGGGGGGGGCCCAGACATACTGGCACCAGGCTTACAAAGCAAACATACAGAGGAAGTGCCAATAACACCAAGTCTCAGGCATTGTTCAAATAAGTACAAGCTAGCAAGGGAAGGAGAGAAAGATAAAGAGAAAGATGAAGATTTTGAAAAAGTGAAAGAATTATTATTATTTTTTTTCAAGTAGTCAAGTAGTGTTGAAAGAGATGAGTTTTCAGTTGTTGCTTGAAATTTGACAGGGATCCAGCATTCCAGATGGGGGCAAGCAATAGGGATAACCGCACCCTGGAGAGGATTGTGAAACAAAACCCATTCAAAAATGTAGGGGAGATTCACAAAGAGTGGACTGCAGCTGGAGTCAGTGCTTCAAGAACCACTACGCACAGACGTATGCAAGACATGGGTTTCAGCTGTCGCATTCCTTGTGTCAAGCCACTCTTGAACAACAGACAGCGTCAGAAGCGTCTCGCCTGGGCTAAAGACAAAAATGCCTGGACTGCTGCTGAGTGGTCCAAAGTGATGTTCTCTGATGAAAGTAAATTTTGCATTTCCTTTGGAAATCAGGGTCCCAGAGTCTGGAGGAAGAGAGGAGAGGCACAGAATCCACGTTGCTTGAGGTCCAGTGTAAAGTTTCCACAGTCAGTGATGGTTTGGGGTGCCATGTCATCTGCTGGTGGTGGTCCACTATGTTTTCTGAGGTCCAAGGTCAACACAGCCGTATACCAGGAAGTTTTAGAGCACTTCATGCTTCCTGCTGCTGACCAACTTTATGGAGATGCAGATTTCATTTTCCAACAGGACTTGGCACCTGCACACAGTGCCAAAGCTACCAGTACCTGGTTTAAGGACCATGGTATCCCTGTTCTTAATTAGCCAGCAAACTCGCCTGACCTTAACCCCATAGAAAATATATGGGGTATTGTGAAGAGGAAGATGCGATATGCCAGACCCAACAATGCAGAAGAGCTGAAGGCCACTATCAGAGCAACCTGGGCTCTCATAACACCTGAGCAGTGCCACAGACTGATCGACTCCATGCCACGCCGCATTTCTGCAGTAATTCAGGCAAAAGGAGCCCCAACTAAGTATTGAGTGCTGTACATGCTCATACTTTTCATGTTCATACTTTTCAGTTGGCCAAGATTTCTAAAAATCCTTTCTTTGTATTGGTCTTAAGCAGTGGTGGACAAAGTACACAGATCAAGTACTTGAGTAAAAGTATAGATACGTATAATAAAATATTACTCCAGTAAAAGTAAAAGTACTGCTTTTTCAATTTTACTCGAGTGAAAGTACAAAAGTACTCAATTTTTTATGTACTTAAGTAAAAAAGTACTGATAGACAGATTTATTTTGCAATTTTATATAGACTACTTTATTTAATTTTATATTAGCACATATTTTTATAATCCTACTGCCCAAAATACCTGGGTTTTTCCCAAAATAACCACTATATAGAGTCAAGATATATATTTTGTTGATATGGACTACGTTGATGAGAGTGATGTAGTAACGTTCACTGTGAAGCTTACACTGCCGTGTACCTGAGAGAAAACAGATTTCACCATCTAATTTTCACCAGGAAGAAAAAAGTGTTTTAGAACTTGTTGTTTTGCAGAACGTCAGTTATATATGACATGAGAATTAGGCCTGAAATTACGAAGAACATTTTAAGGAAAATATAATTATATTTTCATAATGATTTTTTTCTTCTCAAACCTTGTCTGTGGTGTAAAAACACCCCTGGCCCAATGCCCCCAGAGGGCATCACTTCCCACTCTGATAATTACTGTAGTTACTATGTTCTGAACATCACATCCTTTCTTTTTCCCTCAGATGGAATCTATCTAGGTGGCTGAATAAAGATATTTGGACTTTATATCTAAACATTTCCTCAACTTAGCACCAGCAAGCTTGTTAGCTAGACAGCTAGCATCAGCTAACAATATTTACTTAGTTTCAGTATGGTTATGAATAAACATTCATATCTGTCTACTCGGCTAGTTGATCTAAACAATATAAAAATGTATACTGTTGATAAACAATATAAAAACAGACGTCACATAGGTCTAAATGCGTAGCATTTTAATAAAACTGCTAACGTTACAGCAGCGGGGAATATGAACGTGCATGAGTTATTTTATTTAATCTGTTATTTTAATGTTTTGTTTTTTGACCTAAAACATAACGTTAGAGACACTGATGTTGATCTGTCTGCATTCAAGCATTTCAGTGGGCTTAAATAGATCCCCCTTTACAGCAGATTTAGCTCACAAACAACTGACAGTTTTGACCTAAATATTATTTTCAGTTACAAAAATGAATCCTAAAATTCGACATTAGTAACTTACTTTTCACAGCAGCTGTTGTGCGCCTGCGCGCGCGTGCGTTCACGAGATCTCCCGGTTCTTTACTCGTGAGTTCAGTTCACTGAAGAAGACTCGCTCTAAACGGATCATTTGAATCAGTGAGTTTTCGACTCGAGAACAGCTGCAATCGGATCATTGCAATTCGTCAATGAATCGTTTGTTGCGATTTGGAACCGATTTAACAGGTTCATTGAAAATAATCAGTTTGTTCATGAATCAGACACCGCTTCTACGTCTCGGAGCACGTGATGTATTATAAGGAGTAACGATATGTTTTATGAAATGTAGTGAAGTAAAAAGTACGATCTTATGCTTTGGAATGTAGTGAAGTAAAAGTAAAAGTTACTCAAAATAAAACTACTCCAGTAAAGTACAGATACTTGAAAAATTTACTTAAGTACAGTAACGAAGTAGTTTTACTTCGTTACTGACCACCACTGGTCTTAAGTAATATTCTAATTTTCTGAGATACTGAATTTGGGGTTTTCATTAGTTGTCAGTTATAATCATCAAAATTAAAAGAAATAAACACTTGAAATATATCAGTCTGTGTGGAATGAATGTATACATTATACAAGTTTCACTTTTTGAATGGAATTAGTGAAATAAATCAACTTTTTGATGATATTTTAATTATATGACCAGCACCTGTATATTTTAGTTAGTTGACAAAGCAGCGTTTTCAGTTTAGTTTAAAATTAAGTTCTCAATTATTACAACTGAAAAATAAAACTTACAAACTATATGAAGACCTATATAGACCTGAACAAAACATGACTAAAACTTGAAAAGTAAAACGAAAAAGTAAATATGATAATAAACAAATAAAATATTATAGAAAAATCTAATTTAAAAGCTTAACAAAAACTATAATAGTATATCAATTGATTGAGCCATACATTAATTAAAGCAATTAAGAATTTTGTAATATGCTCCTATTTTTGGTTTTTGATATATGCAGTTTTTTGTTATTTGTATTGTATCACGTGGCTCTGGTTACATGCGTAACAATGTGAAGGAAAAGAAGGAAGAAGAAGTGTTTTGTGCTGCTAACAATCAGGTTTTTGAACTTAATTGTCAAATAGTTAAATTCCTTTTATAATGTAACATGACAAAGAATATGTAAACTTTACACTACAAGTTATGGATTCCCGTGTCAAATCCTTTGTGCAATAGTCTTGTGTAAATAGCGAAGAATGGGAAAAGAATCAGTATCATTATATCAGTGATACTAATATTACAAACGAGAGAGAGATAGATAAATGGATGTAGTCATCATAGACTCTAAACAAAATGGACGTAGTGTCCGTGACGTCACCCGTCGGTTTCTGAAGAGGATTTTAGAAGCTCAAAGTGGGCGGAGCCGGCCGTTGCCATCTTGGTTGCGCGTCACTCCCGGATAATCGAAAATAGGCAAAAAGGCGGGAGGTGGGCGGAGCTGGTTGCTGAAACCTTGCCATCCAAGCGCAACAGTGGTGACGGCAGCGGCAATCCACCTGTCACTCAAGTGACCACGACCTTAATTATGCAGAACTTTAAGGCTTAATATAATTTAAACGGATGAGTTATAAAAAAATTCACCCCCCTTACAGTTGTCATGAAGGGCAAAATTAGCTATATAGACCAAAACCACTTTTTGTACCAGGCTGTAAACATACTTTTTCTGCTATAAAGTTGGGCATTTTAACATGGAGAGTCTATGGGATTGACTACCTTTTGGAGCCCACCTCTAGCGGCCAGTCGATGAACTGCAGTTTTAGTCACGTCAGTGTTGGTTTCACGAGAGAGAGCGGAAGGTTGCCGCTTGTTAGTCATGCATGGACACATGCAAACTGGAAGGAGATAAAAAGAGAGCGAGACTGATGAGAAGAATGCAAATAAAAGATTTCCTTATCTCAAACTGTGACGCAGTGAATCACAAAAGCCAGTCTGGTGCGGATGGGCGGCACGAAGCCAGTCCACTCAGCCTCCACATAATGACCGTCATCTGTGCTGTGAACGCCACTAAAAACACCTCTCGCCTTTTTAGCCCGTCCCTATTCCTGCTGTCCAGCTAATTTCCAAGGAACCCGTTTTATCGAAGTCTTGGAGACAGGCTGTCATTTAAGGGCTGTTGCCCTTTTCTTCTCATTGTTGTGCTCTTTTCAAAGAGTCCTGAGAGTCTGAAACACAATGTGACCGAGTCACCCTGCCAGCCGTCTGATCGCTGCCAACACTTCTTGTTAAAACGTCTCTAGAGATGCGCACTGCAATATGAAGATAATCGTCTCGGGGGACCTTGAAATGCTAGTATCCAAGCTGTTCATCTGTTTTGTACCTTATGCAAGAATAAAATCTCTATCACCACACAACCATGACCCTACAGGAACAATTGAGCTATTGGTAAGCCCCGCCCCCCTTAGTTACTGTTGCTCCCTTGCACAAACAAATAGAGTTGCTCACTGTCTTACAATGAGAGCGGTCAGTGTGAAAACCTTGTCCCACGATGTTTTTGCACAATTTTGGACACAGAAGGCCACCAAATAGGTATTAAATATTCAATGGAGGGGTTAATAAGATATTTAAAAATAAATACGGTGGGTAACTCGAGTGTTTACAGATCACAATGCAAGCGGGAGAAGTCTCATATTACGATCGCGGATGACAACATGCAGATCAACACTGTTCACCTATCGAAGGGGACGGTTAAATTAATGTGCATTTAACCAGTTTAATACTGAAATGTAGACCTTCGTTTATGTGTTCTTGACCTACACCGTACAAGACGCGATCAGTCCGTTATTTAGGTTTGTATGTTAGCATGGACTCACTAACTTTAACGTTAGCTAGTTTAATCCAGAGATACCTTGCTGAAGCACAAGATAACATTAACATGCTTGAGCAGATGAAAAGTGTAACTTAATGAGTGTATGACAAGCAGAAAATGAACGTTGTATTGGGGTTGAATACTTATGGACATTTTGCTCTGTTTTGCTTGGATTTAAGAAATGTAATATAATAAACGATATTGCTCTCAGGATACGTGGAATCTGTGTTATTAGTACCCCAGGCACATTGTTTTAACATTTTTGACGCATAATCCCCATAAAACTGATACGAGCTTCAGATCCTCCAATCATCCTCTATGATGCTGAAACCTAAAGATGTCCGAGGTCCTCTCCGTGCAACTGATACTCGACTGCCATTGGCTAGTCTGCGTTCGAGGGCAGGGGCTTACCGATAGCTCAATTCCCCCTGACCTTAGGCGTCTCGATTCGGGGCAGTCTACCTTGAGCAATGGGCTTTAAATAATGGCACAAATACCAATATATTTACTACCACAAACCTTAAATCCCATTGCATTAATTTAAATCAAACATACGGCCCACAAAGGTGGCCATGGGATTATTTGAGCAATGATATAAAATAATAAATAAAACATTATCAAGTGTATTCGCAACAATAGTTTATTTTTAACTTGAAGCAGAACTAATGGCTCATTATTTGCATTGATTTTATGCATCGGGACACAAACGCACAGCTCGATATGGATCAAGCGGCACATAACTGGTGATAGCTGTTGTAATGATGCTTGTGTGGGAAGTGGTGATTTTAAAGATGTCTAAAAGAAGACATTCGACCTGGAATGGCATATATTTCAGGAGAAAGGGAAAGAAGTGTATTTGTTCTGTGAGCTGAACCAGTAATGGACACTTTAGGATGGAAAAGTAGGTAAGATAGGGGTGTGCGCCCACTATAATACTTTAATAATGTTTGAACTGACATTATGTAACTGACTTAGCAAAAACACGTCTTGAGAGTCTTTCACTAAAGGCTGTTCGAATGCAGTTATAATATAGTTAAGATATGGAGGCAAAAATGCAATGTAAGAGTTCTTGTTTGTATATTTGTTTCACGGTATTTAAATATCATGAGGGTGTAGTTTTCCTGAATATCAGCGTGATCACAGGTGAATGCAGCAGTTTCACGCAAACACGATTTTAGTATTGAGTGAGTTTTGGTTTAGTCACAGTGTTGTCTGTGTGCTCTGTAGGAGAACATGTGTGTTTCCAGCAACACGGTGTGTTTTGTGAATGAATTCTTTGTTTTGAACAAATCATTTGAGTCAGTGATTCATTGGCTCCATTCATAAACACAGCCGTCACTAGTAGAGATCAACCGATATATCGATTTATTGATATTTATCCCGATATTTAAGCATTTGACCATTATCGGATATCGTTTTTGTAATATCGGATTCACCGATAAATGGCGCAATCTTGTGGTTGTTTTGAGAATTGCACGCAGGATCACTATTGCAGTGAGACAACAACAACGGCATCCAGGTACTTGATTTGCTGTAGTTAGTAAACTTTATTTAACATAACAGCATTAATGCACTCATTGGATGTATTAAATAAATGCCTGATATGCAGTTTATGCAGATTGGCTCTAAGAAATATAGACGAACTCATGGAGTCACGTAAGATAATCCGTCAATCTTTCCCAATAAAGACGTAACTTTGCCTGAATTAAATAATAAAGCCATCTCTATCAAAATTATTTATTTATTATCTCCGCAAGAGATCGCAGTTTGAGTATAGTTCTGTGAAAAATAGATAAACCGCGCTGTCAGCAGTTATTTCATAATCTAGAATGACAAAAACATTTGAATAATTCTGATAAAACATATCAGTTGAGAAATGCAATAAAATACGGTGTTTTGTTTGTTATAGCTTATTTCAATATTCCAGAGAATATTATTAATTGAATTTACATTATCCAGAGAATATTATTCTCCACTTTAGTCTATTATTCTCCACTTTAGTCTATTAAACAGCTTATAAACACAAAACTGTAGTTTTAAATTAAGTTGATATGACTCCTGACCTTTATATTCTCCATTTTAAAACATTAGACATTCTTGTAAATAATTGGTATCGGTATCGGTTATAAAAAATTAATATGGTCGATCACTAGTCACTTGTGTTGTTTCTAAATGAAACTTTTGAATGAAGGAGTCAATGAATCACTTGTTAAGATGGGGATTTTTACACACCTACTGTTGGTTTAGCTTTATATTTACGCATACATTGCAGTCTTAACCCAATTAAGGTACTATCTCAAAAACACACTTGGCAAAATATGGTGCAATTATAAAAATAAAAAATGTCAACATTGCACACCTTTAAAATATCTAAGCATCATCTTTGAAAGATAAGTTTTCCTAGTTTCCTTTTCCGTTTGTTTGGTTTAGTATTATTGTAATTGTAACAAAAGGTATGCACAAGGTGACAATTTTCTCCAATCCGGCCTTCAACCTAAAATGAGTTTGACACCTCCGATTCAAATACTCTCCCTTAAATATATTGCGTCTGAAAGGGACACATATGCAGTAATATCAGCTGAAAAATGACTGTGTTCACTAGGGCTGTGACGATAACCGCATAACCGCTTCACCGCGGTAATGAGATGCCAACCGCGGTGTTGTGGTCATCACCGTCATCACCGCACTGTTTTTCGCGGGATCCGACCAAATTTCTTGCAACGCGGGAATCAAACACGATAGCGGTCGGTAACTCTGGTGTGATTTGAACGGGAGTGGGCGGTCTAACAATATCCCGTTCCCGACATCCTTTCAGAACAGCATATCTGTGTGTTTTTACTCCCTCTTATCGCTCACGCGCTGCACGCACGCACCAGTGCTTCTGTGTCATGTGTTTTATTGCGCACAGTGCGCAGCATGTGCATACCGGCTCCCTGACAGATCAGGCGGGCTGTCGATGAGCAGGGCAGGCGCGTGCATATAGGCGAACTAGGCAGTCGCCTCAGCAGCAACACAGTCAGGGGGGCAAAGGGACAGATATTTGTAGTTTATATTTTGGGCATTCGTTATCACCGCTTAGTTATTCTACATCTAAATAAAATTTGCTTCATAGTAATGCCGCTCCCGCGCCGCCCCCCAACTGCGCGTCATCAATAGGCTGCAAAGCATAATAATATACATTCATGAATGTCATCAAAACGAAAACTATCCATACATGAATTCCTTTTGCTGCTGGTGCTGTCTGGTGAGTTTTAAAGCCAGACATGTGCTTCTGAACGGTAAGATTATAGCCTAATGTATGTGTTATTTTATCATATACAGTGTTTAATTTGTGTAATAAAGCTGGGTGATGGATTCGCATCAGAGGATGGAGAGGTAACGATCATTCGCGCAATCACTCGGTTGACGCATTTAAGTGATTACCAGCTTGCTCCAGTTCATTTTATAGTGTGCACATATACTCTAAAAATCACGGTTATTTTATTTAACATTTTTTTAAATGTTTGGGTAGTTTTTGTGTAACTCAGATCATAGGACAGTCGCAGCAACCCAGAGTTTGCATTTGCATCGAGTGCACGCAGATATTTTGTCTTCTCTTCTGGTGAGAGCAGTTCCCAGTGCAACTGGCTTATTTCGTTTTTTTTTGTCAAATACAGGTTTGTTTAATTTAATATATAAAACAGTAAACGATTTTATGCAAAGCAAACCAAGTCACCTAAACCAGCCGCATCGTTTTTTTTGCGACTATGAAATGTTTTATTTTTACTTCTAAAATGCTTGTTAAACGAATTTAAGAAGAATAGATAAACAATGACAAGCTCAAACAAAACGAAACCAACAGCGACTATATAAAATAATCAAATTAATAATTTTCTAATCAGCATGCTTTAATTTTGTGTCTAGTGGTTTGCGTCAATAAGCTTAAATTGAAATGTCTTTGGTCTGTGCTCTGGAAGTGTTCTGTTAATTCTGCTAAACTTGAATTACTAAAACTCAAATTAAAACCGAAACTAACCTGTAGCCTTTAGGGTAGAAAACTTCACAAAATAAAAACTACACTAAAATTAACCAAATTATACCAACAAAAAAAACCGAAACTTACATTTTTAGCGAAAATTGAAAGCAAAAAAAAACAAAACGAATTTAAAAATGCAAAACTACAATAACCCTGACACAAACGTATTTCTCTGGAGGAAGAGGATCCGCCAGATGAGATGATCGGAGTTCAGAGATGCTGATCCGGACCGGGTTTGTTCAGATGAAGCTCTGACTGCTAATAGCTGTGCACACCAGCTGTTTAGCGCTGCTCACTGAGGATTTCTCCCAAATCTACCCATGGTCACTTCAGTCTTGTACCCTTAATCTGCGTTTGCAGCTTTAGTGGTTATTTATTATTTATTTTACATTGCAATAGGGGAAAAATAATAATCAAAACATGCCCGTGCTTGCTTTTATTTTAATGTAGTTGTGTCAATAAACAAATGATCCAATCTTTCACATGCATCTTTAAAATCGTATTTGAGTGAAGTGGGGGCGGCACGGCAGGGTTTTGCCTGGAGCCCCGTCGATGAGTGACAGAGCAGAAAAAGGATGGAGAAAAAGGTGATCCTTGAAGGATGTTCAACTCCGACTGCAAAATGGTCAGAAACCCACGTCAGGCAAGTCTGACTCGGGACATTCTTCTCAGGGAAGTTAAATTGTTTGGTTTCATGAAAAAGAGATTTAATTTTACAATGTCTAAGCCAACGGTTTTGTTCATATTTTACATATACATTTAAATGACAGATGTCTTATTTTTCTCTGCGACACTTTTCCGTGTTGACAGCAAAAGGTTAAACAAATTTTGTATTTTGACAAGACGAATAAAAACAAACTGGCCTATATTATTATTTTTTTCTCTCTGCGACACATGTTGACAAAAAAAATGTAAAACTAATTTGATTCTGGACAAGACGAATAAAATAAATAGCCTAAAATAAAATACATTTTGTGCAGACTACATTTTTATTTGTTATCTCTCTCTCTTTCAGTAGAGGAAATGTCATTGTGAGATTCTGGAAACGAGATATATTTCGCGGGTCGGGAAGAAGAAAAAGCCTGTTTTATGTTGCACTTTAAAAATATTGTTATCATAAATGTAGCCTAACGAATCGTCAAATAATATTAATTACAACCTATTCGTTTCAACAAATACAGTTTCAACAAGTTGCGTTTGGACAAGTGCGTTTATATCCACGGAGTCTTACCCGAAAAACAATGTCTAAAGAAATAGGAATCGAAGTTTAGCACAAATCACAAGAACAAAGCATGTTTCATGTTGAGCTCGGCTTGTTGTTTCTGCAGCTTGCTCAGGTTGTTATTCTTTTAATAATTTGTTGTACAAAGAATGGGTTACAAACGATGACAAAGACTGTTCCATAATTCCTATTAAACTCAGAAGATATTGAAAAAAAACAAAGCTATAGAGATTAATATTATTTTGTTATTATTGTTCATTTAATTTGCTGTTTTAAGAATAAATAAGACGACTTTATTATTATTCATTTCCATGTTCATTTACAAACTTACAAGCTGCATGCGTTCTTGATCAAGTCATTCAGGGCTCTATTTATGATAAAAGTTCATCAGCATGCATTGATTAATCTAGTTTATAGCTGTAACGAAAGTGTTCAACTTTCAACCCGTTCTTTTTCATCAGTATTATTTGTGTCACCTTCTCTGGTTTAAGAAGCAGTCTTTTACTTTAGTTTGAAACCTAATCCTCTGTTGCTCAGTCTGCTGCGTGCACCTTCGCGCTCCTGCTGATGAAGTGAGTGTAGCTCTACCCATGAAGTGCTCGAGAAAGTGCTTCTCTTCACGTGATCAGTGAAATCTGACTCCTGCTACAATGTGCCGTGGCTCTGCAGCGCGCAGGAGCAGCAGACCATGCACTTGCACAAGTGCGACCACGTCAAAAAATTTTTTACTGGGGGGGGGGGGGGGGGGGGTCGTGCGATTAACCGCCAAACCGCGATATTTGTTGCTGCTTCACCGCGGTGATAAAAAATCCAATACCGTCACAGCCCTAGTGTTCACGCCTATTCATTACTAATGTGTCTGTAGTAAACTGTGTGATAAGTCAATCCTGCCAGTCGTTTTTTACCACCAAAAGAGGTTTCTGGTGCAAGCTGTTGACATTAATTAATTACATTCATTGAGGTTTATGTTTAAAACAAGAACGAATAATAAACTTTACCGGGAACTTTAAATGTCAAAGATTTTATGAAATATTTGCATGGTGCATACAGTAAGTGTATAGTGCATCATTTGGGACACAGCTTTGTTTTTTAGCATTGTAAAAGAGTGATCTGCATTGCTCTCTTTTAGATCCATTTTGATGGCTGGACAGATGAATATGATTACTGGATCGATGCAGACAGCCCAGATATTCATCCTGCCGGGTGGTGCGCCAAAACCGGACATCCACTGCAGCCACCCATCAGTGAGTACAGACAGCTTTCACACAAGCTTTAGCTGAGAGACTCACTCGTGATGGAGCGGCACGCAGCAACACTTGAGGCCAACACTTGGCTTTGATGATTTTATAGGTGTCATAGAATGCATTGATGCAATATTTTAAATTGGTATCTGATATATAAATAGAAGGTATGTGGCTTAGTTAAGGGCAAACATTCTCCAGAAACAGATTTACATGTCTATCTACAACCCAAGGATTTGTCCCTAGAATGAAATGGTCTGTTATTGGCTTATTTGGAAGGGTCATGAATAATAAAGTTGAGCTCTGCTCTGATTGGCTGTTTTACAGTTAAACTCTGCTCTGATTGGCTGTTTCACAGTTGAGCTCTGCTCTGATTGGCTGTTTCACAGTTGAGCTCTGCTCTGAGTGGCTGTTTCACAGTTGAGCTCTGCTCCGATTGGCGGTTTCACAGTTGAGCACTGCTCTGATTGGCTGTTTCACAGTTGAGTTCTGCTCTGATTGGCTGTTTCACAGTTGAGCTCTGCTCTGATTGGCGGTTTCACAGTTGATCTCTACCCTGATTGGCTGTTTCACAGTTGAGCTCTGATCTGATTGGCTGTTTCACAGTTGAGCTCTGCTCTGATTGGCTGTTTCACAGTGCAGCTCTGCTCTGATTGGCTGTTTCACAGTTGAGCTCTGATCTGATTGGCTGTTTCACAGTGCAGCTCATTTCAGTAACTCACAGGAAGGAAACGCAGGTAAAATATATATTTCAGTACTTTCTGGTGCAGTTATATCGTTGGGTGAATTTACTGTAAATAACATGCGGGCATCAGGTAGCCGCTATTAATATGCTGGGCATTGAAACTGCTTTTTATCGTGTTTTACTTTCACTTTCGAGATCGCACAAACTCTGTTTATACTATGCAGCGGCAGTGCTTCCCACACATTTCACAAGATCAGATGCTTGTCAGTGGTGCTCAGGATCTGTAAATCATTCGCCATCATCCTCAGTCATCTCTGTTTATGCGGTAAGTGAAATCTTAAGGAGCTAACCGTGTCCCTTTACTGGCTCGCGTTATTTATTAGAGCGTTATTTGCTTTCTGTGTCTTTCTGAATACAGACACAACCCATCCCTGCACGTCACACCCCCTGCACAGCCTGGGACATAACATTTATTTCCATCATCTGCCTATTTCGCTGTTGTCCTCTGTGTTTCTTCACATTACCTGCAGAACTTCTGATGGTTCGGCTGGTCTAGAACATGGGCTGGTATTGGTTATGCTAATGTTGGGGCATAACTATTAGTGATCCTGACTGTTGCGTCACAGTCGGTGTTATGTTCTGATTCGTATGTTTTTCAGTGGTCTTTATTATTCACGAGATTTACATAAGAAGCTCACGGTATGTAATTTCCCCGTGCATAACTCTTATTATTCAATTATGCCGCGGTAAATATAGTTTTCCATTCTATGGTACATTTAAGACAGCATCACATGTATTCTTATGGATAAGATGGGCAATGCACAAAGAAAGTATATTATGTTGAGTACTGCAAATATCAAAGAAATATTTGCATCTACTCAAAATGGACAATTTGTTTTCTATCCTATTAAATATTGTGCAACATGCTAACATCTGATGCTATTGGAATTCATTGTTCCTCTCCATGCATTCACTTTGTGTGATGCATGGAGATGATCCTATTTAATATTAACAAATATTTTCCTGTAAAACAAAACAAGAAACTGACTAAGACTAGATTAGATGTTTTTGCACTAGGGTTTTTGTTTTGTTTTGAGAGAGAGAGAGAGTACTGACAGTTGTTTCAGTGATTCAGACGAACTGTACATGTTGAGTTTATGGCCAGTCAAACGGCGTTCTCTATCATCTGTAAATGGACTGCCTCAGACTCTCTAAATGACTGACATTTTCCTCGTCATTTCATGGAAAGTTGTAGCCGGTACAGAGAGAAGAATTATGTGGGTATAAAAGAGAGGAATGGAGCATCTAACAGTCGTCTCTCTTCCTCTCGTGTCAATATCTTCTATTAGCTCCAGAGGATGCTGGGAAAATGCTGGGGAATAATGAGCTTTACTCCAGTCTGTCTTGCTGATAATCTTCTTCTCATTCTCCTTCCCTTCCACTGTGTCCATGGAAACGGATCGGAGCGATGCTTATAAATCAGCGACTTACTGAGAGAGTGAGAGAGAGGGGGAGAGAGGGAGGGAGAAAGAGAGAGAGGGGGAGAGAGAGAGCGAGGGAGACAAAACGAATGTGAGAAAAGATAGTCTATCTATACTCTTAGTCTTTTCTATTTTCTTTATGACCACTAAACCAGTCATAAGTGTCAATTTTTCAAAAAATTTGATGTTTACACATCATCTGAAAGCTGAATAAATAATATTTCTATTGATGTATGGTTTGTTATGATCGGACAATATTTGAAAATCTGGAATCTGAGGGTGCAAAAAAATCAAAATATTGAGAAAATCATCTTTAAAGTTGTTCAAATTAAGTTCTTAGCAATGCATATTACTAATCAAAAATCTAGTTTTAATATATTTATAGTAGAAAATTTACTAAATATCTTCATGGAACATGATCTTAATATCTTAATGATTTTTGGCCTAAAAGAAAAATGTATAATTTTTACCAATACAATGTATTTGTGACTATTGCTACAAAGTAGGGCTGAGTGATATGAGCAAAAATTTATATCTCTGTATTTTTTGGCTGATTTGTGGTATGCGGTATATATCTCGGCATTTTGTATTTGGATTAAACAAATACATAAAGTGAATGTAATCATGTAGGCATATATAATGTACAAAAAAAGAGTTAAAATCATATTAAATTCTAACATTGTAACATTGCGATCTAAAAACAAAAACAGTGCTTTTAAAGCAAAGTTAAATTTAATAAACAAAAAATGAAAATAATAAAAAAGCACAGACTAATTGAGGCTGTTTTACCTCATTACAGTCACTTTACCGTTAGTGCTATCATACAAATACACTTACCTGCAGGTTTAAAATTCCACATGTCACATTTATATTTGCCAACTTGAAATATTTCAACAAAATTAAAATTTTAGTGAAATATAAGTTATGCATTTATGAAAAGAGCTTATAGCACAAATCAGCACGTCTCTGTCAGCGGCACACGCAGCCTTTCTGTAAGAGCTTAAAGCGGTTTAAACTCAAACTATAAACTATAGACTACTATATCTTACGAGTTTTAAAGCCCTTCCTATAAAGCATGTCATATGTTTAGAACAAAGTGTTTTATGCACTTTCTCCACAGCAAGTCAGTCTGTGTCCTCCTCGCTAGAGATATTATTCAGATGTGCTCATAACAAACTCGATATTAACGTTATTGTTTCATACCGTATCACTTATAAAAATATATCAATATATCATACAAACTCGATATACCGCCCAGCCCTACTACAAATATACCTGTGCTGCTTAAGACTGCTTTTGTGCATACCCGAGTCTATATACACTCTCGATATAACTCTATTAATAACTTTAATTACTCTGTCTTCGTTGTCTCCTTGGTAAACAAATACACTAGCTTCAGATTAAATCATATTTACATTTTTCATGATTGCTTAAAAATGACTGAAGACGCAACCATAATTTCTATAAAAAAGTAATTTGACAAAAAAGGTTTGTATTTTGATCTCTGCATGGATTGTCATTGTTTTTTTTATAATGGATTTTCATATTTTACTTCTAAGGCTGTCACTTTATGGGTTATTTCTAGTGATCGACCGATATTGACTTTTTTATAACCGATACCGATTATTTGTACGTTTATGTACCCGATAACCGATATGCAGAACCGATATTTATTTACTGTTATAAAGTAAATAAATAACAGAGTGAAGTCCATTCTTCACTTTGGTTTTTCCTCCTTTCAGTCATCTTAACAACAACAAAAAACTGTTGAAAATTAACATTTTCATGTCAAAGGAAATCTTAAAATTACAACAATAAAAACATTTGATTTATAAAAAGCATCATCAGCAACACTGATATTAACAATAAGCAAAAGAATGTCTAAAGTTTTCAAATGGAGAAAATAAAGGACAGAAGTCATATCAACTTCATTTTAAACTACAGTTTTAGGTTTATAAGCTGTTTAATAGACTTATCGTCTCATAGTGGAGAATAATTCACCGAATAATATTCTCTGGAATATTGAAATAAGCTATAACAAACAAAACATCGTATTTTATTGCATTTCTTAATTGGCACGTTTTATCAGAATCATTAAAATTGTTTTTGTCATTCTAAATTATAAAAACTGCTGACAGCACGGTTTATCTATTTACACAGAACTATACTTAAACTACGATCGTTTGTGGAGAAAATAAATAATTAATTTCGATAGAGATTTTTATTGGCGAAATAATGGTTCTATATTAAATGTTAATATAGTTTAGCGTATTTCAAACAAGTGAATCTTGTTAAAAGTTACTTGCGGTGGCCGTGCCTTAGCTTCTCCTGAGTGAACAGTTCCACTGCTCCAGGTGTGTGTGCACTTGGATGGGTCAAATACAGAGAACACATTTCACTGCTAGCTATACTCTGTATAATTGTGTATGTGACAAATAAAAATTAAAAAAAAATTTTTTTTTTTTAAACCGATAACCGATTATGGTAAAATGCTTAAATATCGAGAAAGATATCGGTAAACCGATATATCGTCGATCTCTAGTTATTTCATTACAGTGAAATAACTGTATATTACATTTGATTGTGTTATATTTTGTCTCTATGAAGCTCATGTGTAATCACTAACAGTCATTGATAACTCCGTGTGAGGATGATGTATAATGTGTGTTTTCTTCATAGCTCCTCGAGACATGTTTGATGCATCCGAGCAGGGCGGCTGTCCCACGCCAGGCTGTAAGGGAGTGGGTCACATCAAAGGAGCCCGCTACTCTGGACACCACAGGTCAGTGTGACTCCGAGTTTGGTGTATCTCGATAATGTGAACACTGTTTAAGACCACTGCTTCATGATACCGTTCATGCAAACTCCAGTATAGCTTGTTTAACTTAATCGTACTAAATGAACACGTATTGCAAGACTTGGTCAAACTGTGCATATCTAAACTCGCTGTCAGTTTATATCTCACTTCCCGTTGCTTTCCGCAGAAATTAACATTAAATTTGTACATGTTGCACACAAATAAGTGATGCAAGAAAGCTACGGTATCCATGCATTTCTCCGTCTTCCGCATAGATGATATCAAGTAACAGAGATGTTCATCAAATATAGCAAACAAGCTCAAATGTGCTTCTCATGTGTCAAGTAAGCATGTGATGCTAGCTCTGCATGATCTGTGTGTCTGATACACAAACTCATCACACGCGATGCTCATTGTGATTTCAGCGTCTGCATCTCAATATATGAGAGATGAACCTCGTATACTTTACAAAGCTTTTTACCATTTACTTTGAAAAAACTACCATTAAGACACATCTTCATGGCAGCCTGTCTGAAAGTCTGGTTTAACTTGAACAAATTATGACAGAAATGTATTATGATTGCATACTTACATGTAATTCTCAAATAATAATGTTAAAATAAATATTAATTGTTATACAGTACTGTTGTGCAGCAGCATATTATTTGACAAACAAAATTTAAAATGCAAATAATTTTGTTAATTATGTTTTAATTTCATTACATTTTAAAAGACTGAATAATTTATATTGAATCATAAAACACAGAATTCAGGGCTAAATAAAACAGATTTAATTGGGCCCTAAATTAAAAGGTAGCTCTGTGGAGTACAACTTATCTTTACATTCATTCTCGAGGTCTATCAAACACGTGTTCCCCATTAATGATGAATAAATATTGATATGATGTGGGGAAAATACTGTGATAATATTGTTGGCCATATCACCCGGCCTATCCTGAATATGGTCTTCAGCTCGGTCTAAGCTGACTAATGATCATTACTCTCTAATGAAGGCAGGAGTCTCTGTGCGTCTGTCTGTCTGTTTGCATTTTTATTATGCCAAGAACCGTTCATCCAATCGATTTAATGCATGGCGGGGGTGTTACTGCGGACCCAAGGAAGTACAGTGTTGGATTTTGTTGCAATATGGACACAACATGTTCAAAATTAATGAACTACAGAACAGCGCGAGCCGGAAGCGGCACGTCTCACGCGGGCAGGGCTTATATCTGACCCGGGAGCACAAACACAGTCTTAAGTTGCTGGGTATATTTGTAGCAATAGTCAAAAATACATTGTATGGGTCAAAATTATCTATTTTTATGTTATGCCAAAAATCATTAGGATATTAAGATCATGTTCCATGAAGATATTTAGTAAATATCTTACCGTAAATATATCAAAACTTAATTTTTGATTATTAATATGCATTGCTAAGAACTTCATTTGAACAACTTTAAAAATGATTTTCTCAATATTTAGATTTTTTTGCACCCTCAGATTCCAGATTTTCAAATATTGTCCGATCATAACAAACCATACATCAATGGAAATATTATTTATTCAGCTTTCAGATGATGCATAAATCTAAATTTTGAAAAATTGACACTTATGACTGGTTTTGTGCTCCAGGGTCACATATATGCTCCGAGGTCGGACACTGCGCTAGTGATACAAGGTCTGTTAAGAGCAATGCTTTTAATAAGGTACCCTAACATTCTTTTAACAAACAAATCAGTAATTAGCAGCACAGTAATTACTGACACTGTAAAGGGTAGGCTATAACGAAAAATAAATGAACAAAGACTGAAATACATAAAGAACACGCTAGCGTACTTTCAATAACAGCATCATGCATTTTAATTAACGAACAGTTTAAATAAAATTAAATGAATTCCCTTATATAGAATAAAAAAACTAGGCTTAATAGAACAAAATAACGTTAGGCTAGATAGACAGCTCATATTTCAATAATCAACTATTTCTTTACAAAGTCAATCTTTTAAATGAATCACAATCAGGCTGTAAGCGAGTGCATTTACAGTCTACCTTCACTCTGGCTGATACCTGGGATGTACCTGTATTGTACCTTTTTATGAGTGGCGTAATCACAAGTATTTTCCAAGCAAATCAAGTGCACGTTTTTATAATGTGTGAAATACTGATAAAAAACGTTTTTTTTTTTTTTACACTAACAATATAGGCCAGTGCTTCCCAACGTAGCGTTATTGCAGGGGGGGCCATAGCTAGGCTAAATTAAAATATTTTAATAATTAAAATATTCTAATTGTTCTAAAATGTTTCCCCCCTTATTACACAAATTAAATTTAGATATGTTTAGCTTTTATTTTGTTTAAGCATAGTTATGTATTTCATTGCAATAGATTTGTGAACTATGTACAGTAGCTTCTGTTACACACTTTGATGTAATATAATTTTAAATAGTATGCAGAAAGTGTAGTGTTATGGATTTAAATATATTTGTAAAGAAGTTTATATCATTTTACATACACTAGCATATAAATATATTACACTGTATGGTAGTTCTTATAATTAACATGAAATTCTTACAAACTGTTATTAAATGTTGATAATTTTGTGCAAAGAGACAATCTGCTTTATTAAATATATCTATTATACAAATATATATGTAAATATACCATTAATCTATATATTTGTTTACAAAGAGGTTGGGGGGGGGGGGGTCGTGGAGCTTTTGCTATGTTTTTGGGGGGCCTTACCGCTCTGAAGTTTGGGAAGCTCTGATATAGGCTATATGCATACTACTTACAGAACTCGGATGATTTTCATAACTTGATGTGCCGTTGTGGTAACTTAGGTCAGTTTCTAATCACATATTTGGCACACTGCCTTTGTCTGGTCTTCCCTTAATTTAAAGGGCATTTTTGTGTTCTCTTCCAGATGATCTCAATCATGACGTTCACTCATGGCCAGTGTTGGGGAAAGTTACTTTTAAAAGTAATGCATTACAATATTGTGTTACTCCCTAAAAAAGTAACTAATTACGTTACTTAGCTACATTTTATGGAAAGTAATGCGTTACATTACTTTTGCGTTACTTTTTAAATATGAGCAGGGCTTGATTGTTTGTTTTTAATATAATAAGATCTATTTAAAGCAAATGTAAAAGCCTTTCACACCAAAAAGTGTAATGAATAAACCTCAGGCTGAAGGACGAGTAAATCACGTCTGTACAGAAGAACGCAGGAGAAGATCAACACTCTTCAGCAATAAAAAAAAAACAACGAAGCACAATTGTTAGTTTATCTAAAGTAATTTTTGCTTATTAGTATGGTTGAACTGGATCATCAAAGGTCAGCAGCAAAGACATCGGTTAATAAAATGAGATTAGATATCTTTGTGTTGTTTAACATATTTAATTATTGCAGGTTTGCGTCATATTCTGAGTTTGCATTTCACTGTTTTAATTAATTTTGATGAATACTGAATCTGTTTTTTGTGAGTGGGATGAATTAATGCTTGTTCAAATTTAGTCTAGATTAGAACTACAGTAAGATCATGTTCACACAGCGCACTCAGTCAATAAATGGGAAAAAAGTAACTCAGTTATTTTCTAGTAAATTAAAAAGTAATGCGTTACTTTACTAGTTACTTAAAAAAAGTAATATTATTACGTAACTCACGTTACTTGTAATACATTACCCCCAACACTGCTCATGGCCGATTCATATTCAAACGAGAACGAGAACCATTTCGTGGGGGATGCCATGTGTTTAAATACAAAATATTAAAATCTCAAAATTGAAAATCGAATGCCAACCCACCGAACAAATAATAAAATAATCGAATATTCTGGTCCTGCCCTACAAGAACCCATACTGATCAAAGCTCATATGGAAAATATCAAACATGCTTCATGTTTGTGATAATAATTTCTAAGCGAGGGATTCCCAAACTTGTTTTGGCAGCTAACCCCTTAGAAATAAAATATTTACTTTAATTTCCAACTGAAATTTTAAATAAATTATTTCAATGATTTAAAAACACATTCACTCGTGTCACTTAATGATCACGTGACATGCAAATAGATAAAATATTTTAAATTACATATTATAATTTTTTTTAACTTTGTAGATGTACTTTGTTTCATTACTGGTGTTTTTAGAGCTCTGTCAAACTGAATGATGAATGCAATTTACAATAACACAACATCACCAATAACAATTATTATTATTATTAACTCTATAAATTGAAGACAGAAGCTGTAAATGAAAATTGTACTGTAAAATAAAAAATGCAAATTGATAATAGTTTTCTTAGCATTACACAGAATTGTAACATACATTTACATTTATGCATTTAGCAGACGCTTTTATCCAAAGCGACTTACAGTGCATTCAGGTTATACATTTGTATTGTCAGTATGTTTGTAGTACATACAGTACATACAGTAGTAATATTGTCTTTTCTAAACATTCACACAGTCAAGCTTTTATTTTGGCGAATACAAATGCAATTCTGAAACCAAGTTTATGCAGCAGCAAGTTATGTGACTGAGAAAATAAAGTAAGCCTTTGTGCATGTTGCATTCCCAAATATTAGATTTGCAGCACATGCAAAATGTAATTCACCACATATTTGTTTTGTAAATCAAGTTGATAAAAGCACTAGATCATCACTGAGTGCTACACTTCACTCTAAAGGTCATTGCACACGAGTCAGAAATTTTCATTTTTTTCATATTCTCATCCTTTCTTATCAAAATGCATGCAACGGATGCGAAAACGCAGGAAAACCGAACCTGATATGAATTTTATGACATGCAAAAAAAATTTGGACTCAGTGTGCAATGACCTTAAGACAGGGTGCAGAAGACTTGATTGAATCAGCTATAATTGTGATTATCACACAGCCCCATATATTTTAATTGACTATTTAAATAATTATTAACTTTTCATCAGGAAACACTGCCCAACTGAGCAATATTTCAGTATAAATGATAGTTAGTACACTTTAATGCCATGACTTTATGAGTTGAAGACTTTGTGCTCCGATGGCCTTAATTTGTGAAAGTATGAATTAAGACTTTAATGACTAGATACAAAGCAGCTCCTGAACTGCAGCTCCTGTGTTTCAGTGCCGTGGGTTGCCCATATTCTGATATCAACCTGAATAAGGACTCGGTTCTGCCAGATCGCTTGAGCGGAGAGATGCCGGGAAGCGGAGTGAGTCGGCCACGCAGAGCAGAACCAATCGCAGAGATTTCAGCGGACGCTAATGAGTGAGTGTTCGTTTCTCTGAGGGTGGGATCTGCTGAAATATTTAAAATGCTCCGATGATGGAAAACCCTTTAATTTTTTCACACCGAGGGACTCGTATGCAATTATTAGAAAAGCTGCACACATTCATCGATGTTCAAGAAGGCAGTGCAATGCATGAAGAGCTAGGGCGTGTAAACTTTTGAACTGGAGGATGCATGTAAATGAATTGGCTTCTGAAGGACCGTAGTAAATAAAAAACAAACTAAACATCTTTCATATTTGTATAAATTCTCCAAGAGGTTTCTCCAATTCTCCAATTTATGGTGCCCTATGCAAATTTACACACCTAACTGTATATGATCGCCCACATTTGCACATCTACATGTGTTCACTAAGTTGCTGGAGACATGATTAAAGAGCAAAGCGTTTAGCCAATCATTACAGAGTTCGTTTACAGTAGCAGAAACTGGCTGTTTCATTATAACTCCGTGTCTACAGCATACAAGAGTGGCATTAAAACTAAACGACTGCCGTTATTATTAACGAAGCTGTCTTTACTTGACTTTACGAGCTGCGTCTTTAGTTGACGGACTACATTTATTATGTATTACCTCAGAGTCAGCTCGTGATGTTTCTGGCCTAGTAATTTGATTGGTTGAATGTTGATAACATGTCAGAGATGCATTCAGATGCTTCAGCCGAGTGTCACTTAAAGGACTTTTCCAATCTGAACCGATTTTAAAACACTAGGTATCATAAACTTGACGACTTTGTGAATGTTACAGAGGAAAAACTGGGCACCATGCACTAAATGACTGAAGTGCACTACTTGGTGTCGTGTTGCCAGATCGTGTTTGACTGAGAGCACATGGTTTGGTGCTGTTGAAAACTGTGTTCTTCTAAAGTGTAGAAAACTCAGAAGAGAAGACCAGGAGACTTCGGATTGGATTGTCAGCAGAATTTCTTTATTCTATGACATGTCTTGTTATCTGTAGTCATCGAAATCTCATCTTAAGTCATTTTTACAGGGTATCTTTATAGTCAGGATTGGAGGAGGGACTTTTTTTAGGTTGAGACAAAACATCAAAGCTGAGGGCAATAAACCTAAATCTCTCAGTAGTCATTGATCTCATTGACAAAAGGCACAGCTGTCCCAAGCCCAAATGGTCAGGAAACAATCTCAAACACCTTTGCCTTGCCCGACACCTCTTAGTCAGGACGTGAATTCAAATCAAACATAGAATAACATTTGTGATCCTTCAATCCCCTCTTTGAGAGTTCTAATAACTCTCACAAAAATACAAATTTAGACACTTAAAAGTTAATTCTTGTAACTTGTAATCGTTACAGGCAAATAGTACATGTTCTGTGTTGTTTATATGTAATTGCATGCTGACACAGAAACAAAACATGCAATTAGGGTCCGTGAAGATTTTACGGGTAATAGTCTCTGCGTTGTGTATTTTTATTCTTTTTCTTCTTCTTTCTTTTCTCTTTCTTGTGTGATAGTTGGCTCGGCGATGGGTCTAGTTGTTTTCTAGAGGTTGTGGCTTTATCCGCAGGTGAGAAGGGTGGTGCATATGGATCTCAGGACAGCCATCAAATGGTATCTGCACAGAGGAAGAAAGAAACACAAACAAGAGAGAACTAACGGCACAGAGCAGTATTTGTAGAGTCTGCATACATTAGGGTTGTATCCTCTGTTCAAAATATAGTCTGCTATGGTTGTTCCTTCTTTCCCTATTTCTCAATTCCTGCGACACCTAAAGAACAGTGAGGAAAGGATGGACTAATGGAGGGGAAAGGCCTATGAGGAAATCTTCACCTCAGGGTTGGCCCCCGAAGCCTGTTGCTTTCGGTTCTTCCCTGGGCTCCTCACTGGTTCTTGTGTCTGCCCTATCCTATCCCTGCAGGGGGAGGAACAACCTTAATATGTGACACATGAGTCCAAGTTTTCCTTCCCTGACACAATACTGCAGCTGCTGTAATCAACATCACTTGATGTGGTCCGTACCACTTAGGCTCTAATGGCTTGTTTTTGAATGTCTTTATCATGACCCATTGACCTGGGACGATTGTGTGTCCACCTTCTGGTGGAGTCTGCCAACACGACTCAACTCTCTCTTTGGCACTCTGCACTGCCTTTGTGAGGTTTTCACAGTAAGCGATCAGGGCATCTGAAGCAATGTGCACATCAGCATTTCTAAGATCAATCACACCTGGCATCTGCATTGGGCGTCCAGTAATAATCTCATGAGGGCTCAGTCCTACTGATCTGTTAGGTGATGCTCTCATACTACACAGTACTGCGGGCAGTGCTTCAACCCATGGTACTCCTTCCTGATGCATTTTGCTTAGCCTGGTTTTGATTGTTCTGTTTGATCGTTCAACCTGTCCTGATGCTTGTGGCCTATAGGGACAGTGAAGGTTCCACTTAATCTTCAACATTCTAGACACTTCCTTGACTACCTGTCCTGTGAAGTGGGTACCTTGATCTGAGTCAATACAATCTGGTAATCCCCATCTGGGAATGAAATCAGTGACAAGACATTTAGCAGTATGTGCAGCTGTAGCGCGCCCTGTTGGATAAGCTTCTACCCATCTTGAGAACTTGTCTATTACTACCAAAACGTCAGTTTTTCCTTTACAAGGGGGCAACGATATATAATCAACTTGCAGGTGACGAAATGGCCCTGGTGGAGCTGGGGTATGTGCTGCTGGTGTAATGGCTGCTGGTACATCATTATTTTTCTGACATGTAACACATCTCTTGACTGTTTCAGTGGCTGCGTTTCTGAATTTTGGATTCCACCATTGATTTGAGAACCTGTGATTCATCGTTGCTGGACCACTATGACCCAAACTGTGTATTTGTTGAGCCAAATATGGCAACAGTGATTCGGGAGCAACATACTTTCCCCCTTTGGTCCAGCAGCCGGATGAATCCACAGTGGCTCCTTTGTCTAACCATGTCCATGCTTCATATAGAGGAACGTCTTTATACAGATCAACGATTGATTCAGGAGGTAGAATTATCTTCTGTGCTGTACTACCTGAACACACTTGTACAGTTGCATAGAAACAAGCCTGTTTAGCCGCTACATCAGCAAGAGCATTACCTTTAGCTTCCGTAGTATTAGTTGTGAGATGTGCTTTCACTTTGATCACCGCTAATTTCTTTGGGAGTTTCATGGCAAACATTAAATCTTTCACTAATCCAGCATGCTTAATGGGGGATCCAGCAGAAGTTAGAAATTTTCTGGTTTGCCAAATGACACCAAAATCATGAATTACCCCAAAAGCATACCTGGAATCTGTGTAGATATTTGCAACCGATCCTGAAGCTAGCGTGCATGCTCTAGTTAAGGCTACTAGTTCTGCAGCTTGAGCTGAAAAATGATCTGGAAGACGACCTGAAGCAACTACTTCAGTGGTGGAAGTTACTGCATATCCTGCTCGTCTGTTACCTTCAATAACTTGAGCTGAACCATCAACAAACAACTCCAATCCTGCGTTCTCTATGGGAGTTTCTGCTATTTCACTTGTCGCTGCATATGTAAGCGTAACACAATCATGAGTCATTTCGCCTTCATCCTCTAACACAAATTCAGTCATTGCAGACATCATACATGAGGATGGGTTCGTGACTGGTGCACGCTGTATAACAATATTCGGGGCTGTGAGAGTTGCTAACCAATTTCCCCAACGGGAGGAGGTGACAGAAGTGACTTTTGCTTGATTCATTAGTGCGGACACTGTGTGAGGGCATTTTACGTTTACAGTCTGACCTAACACCATTCCTGATGAAGCCTGAAGCGCTAGATGAACTGCCTGTACTGCTCTGAGGCATGGGCCCATACCTTGAGCGACTATGTCAAGTTTACCGGAATAGTAATGAATTGGGCGTAAGCTGCCCCCATGATCTTGCATTAGACATGCAGTCATAAAGCCTAAGTGTTCATGGACATAAAGCACAAAGGGTCTATCAGATTGGGCAATTCCTAATGCTGGTGCTTGACATAGTGCTCTCTTCAAATCATTAAAAGCTTTGAGATGAAGTTCTTCCATACAAACAGTATCTGAATCTTTACCATGGCCTTTCAACAAATCATAGAGAGGCTGAGCAATCGAGGCATAGTCTTCAATCCAAGGTCTACAATAACCTGTTGTTCCTAAAAATGAGCGGAGTGTTTTAATGGTATTAGGCGGAGGTATGGCTTTGACTGAAGCCGCTCGATCCTGTGTAATGGATCTATTTCCTGCACCAATTGTTTGACCCAGAAATGTGACTTGCTTTTTAGCAACTTGAGCTTTGTGAAAGCTGCATTTGTGTCCTTTTTTATGCAAATAGTCCAACAATGATGCCAATTCAGTTTGATGTACCTCATGATCTGTTGAGGCAATCAAAATATCATCGACATATTGGATCATAGTGGACTGTTTTACCGGACATTCTGGGTCACACAAATCACGTCTGACAGCCTGATGATATATGGTTGGGGAGTTTTGAAATCCCTGTGGCAATCGTGTCCACTGGTATTGTTCATAGTCAACTGTGAAAGCTAACCATGGCTGGCTGTCAGAGTGCAACGGTACAGAAAAGAATCCATTAGACATATCAATTACTGAAAAAATCTTACAATCTAATGGTAAGCCATTACAAATTGTAGATGGATCTGCCACTAGGGGGGTGATTTTTTCAATATGTTTATTGGCTACTCTGTAGTCTATTGTAAGTCTCCATGTCCCATTAGATTTCTTGATGGGCCATATGGGTGAATTACATGGACTGTTGGTTTTAACTAGCACTCCTTGCGTCAGCAAATTTTCTACAATAAGTTTGATTCCCTGTATAGCTTCCTTATTAATCGGATATTGTTTGGTGACCGGAGGTGGAGTTCCTGTCAATTTAACTGGTTCTACACCTGTCAACAACCCACAATCATCCTTGTCTTTAGCCCAAATTGGATGATTCTGTAAGAAAGCATACTCGGGAGGGGTTGCATTATTGGTAGAAATCTGTGCTGAGGAAATTTTTACGCTAGTAGATTCTGAGGACATGTCTAAAGTTAGATTTATTTGTCTCAGAAGATCCATGCCTAAAATTGCACCTGTATTTAATGGAGCGCATAGTAATTTTGTAGTCAGAGTTTTTGGGCCAAATTGTACCTCTATGGGCGGAGTTTCATATAAAACAGAATCTTCACCTATTACACCAGTTAAACAAAGTTTGGTTTTCTTGTATGGGATGTTTAAACCTTGTGCCAATTTTGTAGGAATTACTGTAATTTCTGCACCTGTATCTAGCAAAAAATCAATCTCTTTCTCTTTTATGCTACCTTTCACAAAAATTCTTTGGTCATTGTGTTGGATTACAGGGGAAAGGTAGCTACTCACAGCCCCAATAATTAGTTTTTTTTCTGGTCTTGTTGTGCTCTTAGAAGAGCCTGAACTAGCTGTCCTACAGTTTCAGTGGTCACTGGCGGAACTACTTCAGGGTTGTGTGCAGGCTGAGAAGGAGCAGAATTATGCATAGCATTTCTTTTACTATCTTGCAACTTCTTCCTACACTCTTTCTCCCAATGTCCAAATTTTTCACAGTATTTGCATTTGCTTTCTCTTTTAGACCATCTATTGTCTTGTTTCGTTGTGTTAAACGTAGCTGCTGCTACTCTTACTTTTGCCTTGACATCAGCGTCTCTTTCCCATGTAGCTAACCTGTCTAGGTTACTTCTGAGAGTTCTGTTAGACCAAGTTAGATCTAAGAATGGTAAAGCTTTTCTGTATTCGGCTACAAGGCCATCTGACCAGATACGAACCAAGGGTCCCTTGTCATCTAGCACACTTTCAGAGTCATCAACAATTCCACTGTAGATTACAGCTGACTGACAAAATCTCTCAGTATATTCACTCACAGTTTCTTCTTTCCTTTGCACACAGGTAGTAATTCTAGACCAATCTATTTTGGGTCCTAAAATATTCTTTAGGATTTTCAAAATACCTTCTCTTAAATCACCCTTACTGGCATTTCGCAGTTCAGAAGCGACAGCAGATTCAAAACTGTTGAATTCAGATTCAGTTAGTATTTGTGACATCAGCTGCGTGACTTCTGCCAACGACATGTCATAAAGACGCATTTTACTGATCAATGTTCTTCTAAATTCAGAAAAATGTGTGCGTGCTGACGGTAAACTCTGGGATAGTCTCTCTATATCTTTAGGACATAAAGCTTTGGCAGCAGTTTGTATTTGCACAACAGAAGAATTGAGAGGAACACTATCAGTTTCCTCAATCCCCTGAGATCTTCTCCTAGCCCCACACACATGGACGGAATTTACAGGCACATCAGTTACTGATTGGAGAGCTACATCTGTTTCAAAAAACGCTTGTAAATCAGGGTAAATGTTATCAGGCTGACTAACCTCCACATCAGTTTTTGCTGCAGCTTTCTTGAGGTTCAATTTCTTAGTCAAAGAGGATACTCTAGCACAGAGCTCATTGTTCTGTTTCTCTAGCTCTGAGTTACGCTGAGACTGTTGTGTCGCTAGCGTTACACTGAATTCCCTGTGACAACAGATAATGTCTTTCACATTGTTCTTACGAATACTTGCTCCTAGTACTTTTTTACACTCATCTACCGACCAAGTCTTGTCTGGATGAATCTCATATTTCTGCGTTAGTTTTTGTCTAACTTTTTCAGTGACTATTAGGTCCATTTTTTCCCCTAACAGTGTTTTGAATTCACTATCTGACCACAGAGGAGTCGCAAGACCACTCTTTTCTGTGGTTGGAATCAGCCTAGCATTCCTTCTGACCATTTTGCAAGTTTCTTCTGTACCACACAAACAAAACAAACACTTCTCTGATCAACAGAGGGTACACTTGTAAAAAAGAACTTAACTATTGTTAAATTTCCAAATTACCAACACTTCACACTTAACTTCCCTGCCTACAAGAAACAGAGGATAAAACTAAATTATTAGCACGAAATGCTAACCTTCCCTGCCTGAAACAGAGGGTAACTAATTTTTAGCACGTAATGCCCAAAATCTTCCCTGCCTGAAAGAACAGAGGATACTTTCATCTCTAAAATAAAAACTTTAGAGGATAACACTCTTCCCTGCTTGTAACAGAGGATAAACTTCCCTGCCTAACAGAGGATAAACTTCCCTGCCTAACAGAACAGAGGATACATTTAGTTAAACAAACCCTACAGATGTATGTTAACTCTTCTCTGACGGCACAGAGGATACACTGGTCTTAGGTTCTTTTGGATTAGAGACAGCACTCACCACAACCCTTGGTTGAGAGAAAAATTCAGTCTGGGAATCTTTTCAGCTTGAAGTTTCGCTGGATTCCAAAAGATGCAGATCTTTGTTTGAGCTTGAAGTTTTTCAGGTGAGGAAGCTGGAACTCTATCCGGGTCACGGCACCATCTGTTGAAAACTCTGTTCTTCTAAAGTGTAGAAAACTCAGAAGAGAAGACCAGGAGACTTCGGATTCGATCGTCAGCAGAATTTCTTTATTCTATGACATGTGTTGTTATCTGTAGTCATCGAAGATCTCATCTTAAGTCATTTTTACAGGGTATCTTTATAGTCAGGATTGGAGGAGGGACTTTTTTTAGGTTGAGACAAAACATCAAAGCTGAGGGCAATAAACCTAAATCTCTCAGTAGTCATTGATCTCATTGACAAAAGGCACAGCTGTCCCAAGCCCAAATGGTCAGGAAACAATCTCAAACACCTTTGCCTTGCCCGACACCTCTTAGTCAGGACGTGAATTCAAATCAAACATAGAATAACATTTGTGATCCTTCAGTGCACTTAGGTGAGAAGAGGTCGTCTGAATGACAAGCACAGCAACCAATAACAGTTTGTTTTGCTCATTGACATGCTTATACGATAACAGAGCGGTGTGCAACCATACTGTACATCATTCATTCAATGTCGGCATGAAAGTTAGAGCAAATTATGGTGCAACCTAGGAAAATATGTCTATAAAGTTTTTCTCTAAGCAATTAATCTATCCCAAATTTATATGCATTGACTATTTCAATGGTCTGCTCAGTTATTTGTGATACACGTCTGTTTGGAGCACGTTTCTCCTCTCTTTTTAGTGCCCAAAAGCAATTGAGGTGATCTGAATATATTACTAAACCTGTCAGAAGTGTTATCAGTGTCTGTACAATTATATTTGTTATATTTTCATGTCTCATATCTTGTAGGCAAACGTGCAGAAACACATTCAGCCAAGTGCCAAAATAAAAGTTTTTCTTCACATAATATATGTGTGTATACTGTGTATATTTATTATGTATGTATAAATACAAACACATGCATGTATATATTTATGAAAAATGCGTTATGTTCAATTTATTTAGATAAAATATGGAATATAAGAATATAACATGTAAGTACATGTAAAGATTTAAAAAGTATTTACTGTATGTGTGTGTATTTATATATATATATATATATATATATATATATATATATAATAAATATACGCAGAGCATATACAGGTGCTGGTCATATAATTAGAATATCATCAAAAAGTTGATTTATCTCACTAATTCCATTCAAAAAGTGAAACTTGTATAATGTATACATTCATTCCACACAGACTGATATATTTCAAGTGATTATTTCTTTTAATTTTGATGATTATAACTGACAACTAATGAAAACCCCAAATTCAGTATCTCAGAAAATTAGAATATTACTTAAGACCAATACAAAGAAAGGATTTTTAGAAATCTTGGCCAACTGAAAAGTATGAACATGAAAAGTATGAGCATGTACAGCACTCAATACTTAGTTGGGGCTCCTTTTGCCTGAATTACTGCAGCAATGCGGCGTGGCATGGAGTCGATCAGTCTGTGGCACTGCTCAGGTGTTATGAAAGCCCAGGTTGCTCTGATAGTGGCCTTCAGCTCTTCTGCATTGTTGGGTCTGGCATATCGCATCTTCCTCTTCACAATACCCCATAGATTTTCTATGGGGTCAAGGTCAGGCGAGTTTGCTGGCCAATTAAGAACAGGGATACCATGGTCCTTAAACCAGGTACTGGTAGCTTTGGCACTGTGTGCAGGTGCCAAGTCCTGTTGGAAAATGAAATCTGCATCTCCATAAAGTTGGTCAGCAGCAGGAAGCATGAAGTGCTCTAAAACTTCCTGGTATACGGCTGTGTTGACCTTGGACCTCAGAAAACACAGTGGACCAACACCAGCAGATGACATGGCACCCCAAACATCACTGACTGTGGAAACTTTACACTGGACCTCAAGCAACGTGGATTCTGTGCTTCTCCTCTCTTCCTCCAGACTCTGGGACCCTGATTTCCAAAGGAAATGCAAAATTGACTTTTATCAGAGAACATAACTTTGGACCACTCAGCAGCAGTCCAGTCCTTTTTGTCTTTAGCCCAGGCGAGAAGCTTCTGACGCTGTCTGTTGTTCAAGAGTGGCTTGACACAAGGAATGCGACAGCTGAAACCCATGTCTTGCATACGTCTGTGCGTAGTGGTTCTTGAAGCACTGACTCCAGCTGCAGTCCACTCTTTGTGAATCTTCCCCACATTTTTGAATGGGTTTTGTTTCACAATCGTCTCCAGGGTGCGGTTATCCCTATTGCTTGTACACTTTTTTTCTACCACATCTTTTCCTTCCCTTCGCCTCTCTATTAATATGCTTAGACACAGAGCTCTGTGAACAGCCAGCCTCTTTTGCAATGACCTTTTGTGTCTTGCCCTCCTTGTGCAAGGTGTCAATGGTCGTCTTTTGGACAACTGTCAAGTCAGCAGTCTTCCCCATGAATGTATACATTATACAAGTTTCACTTTTTGAATGGAATTAGTGAAATAAATCAACTTTTTGATGATATTCTAATTATATGACCAGCACCTGTACATATATGTGACCCTGGAGCACAAAACCAGTCATGAGGGTCATAGGATTGTACATCATCTGAAAGCTGAATAAATAATATTTCCATTGATGTATGGTTCAAGGTTCAAGGTTTCTTTATTTGTCACATAATAAATTATACAGGGTATAATCAGAAGTGAAATGTAATCAAATCTGGTTTGTTATGATCGGACAATATTTGAAAATCTGGAATCTGAGGGTGCAAAAAAATCCAAATATTGAGAAAATCATCTTTAAAGTTGTTCAAATTAAGTTCTTAGCAATGCATATTACTAATTAAAAATTACTTTTTGATATATTTACAGTAATAAATATCTTCATGGAACATGATCTTAATATCTAATGATTTTTGGCATAAAAGAAAAATTGATAATTTTGACTCATACAATGTATTTTTGGCTATTGCTACAAATATATACCCCAGCGACTCAAGACTGTGTTTGTGCTCCAGGGTTATGTATAATATAAACAAAAATGTTTATTTTGGATGCGATTTATTGTCGTTTTGACATTTTGATGCAAGAAACGTGAATAGCAAGTAGTGGACACAAATGTAAAATTGTAAAAAAATGTAAAAAAAACCTGTGCTCTTTGATATAAAACGGAGGACTTGGTCACGTCTGGCCTCTTTCACACCTTCATTTATCACCGTCTTGCCTCTGTTTCTCCAGCAAACCCGTCACCTCTGCCCCATCACTCCTGGAGAAACCCAGCACGGCAAGCGCTGCCATGGAAACACCGCCAAAGAAGCCCGTCAGCACAGAGACCAAGCGCAGGTTAGGCTCAGTCACTCTCTTGGTGACTCATTTGGCTTAAAAATCCAACTTTCATGTTGCTATTCTTATTAATGTAATAAAGTGAATTGTATTAACTCTCTCCCTGCCAGCTGTTTGTACAAAAAGACAAGTTCCCAGCCACCGCCAGCATTGTTGATGGCCCCCAGATTATTTAGTTGCATATCTGAACATGCAATATGGCAAACGAAAGAACAAAGCCTTTGCTTCTCCCTTGTGAAAAAAAAATTCACTAAAATATATGTGAAATACATTTATTTCACGCTAAGCATACTCCAAATACATTTACATATTTATGTGCTGCAGTTGTACTTTTGGTATAACTAAAATGGACTAAACTGGTAAACTTAAAATCTTAACTAATTGTGTTCTTAATGCACTTTAATTGTGCTGAAGTCCAATTAAAGATATACTGAAGTGTATTTGATCTATACTTCAGGTGCACTGTAAAGATCTTGCATTTAAAGACATGTTATTCAAAGATCATACAGTCCTTATTAATGGTGATATTAAAACACATTTTAGGCATAATGTTAAGAAAAGTAGATCTCCAAATAAAGTTTAATTAAATTGTCAGTAAATATGTTAATAGATTTGAACTATGCTTAGTATGAAATTAATGTATTGTAAATATATCATTTTTTATTAGGGTCAATTAATTAATGCATTATTATCAGCACTTTAATGTGGATAAGCTTAATAATAATAAATGCAAGATTTTGTCAAAGCTTTTGTCCGGATTGGATTCAGATTAATGATCAATTGCGTCCATCGACACCCCCAAAAGCTTCCCTTCTTGGGTCAACAATTCATTCGGTAACGTTCGGTGGTTTTAAGAGAGTTAAGTACAACAAAACAAAACCATGATGATTTTACAATAATATAAGAAAAAGTAATTATGTATTATAGTAATGAGAATGTCAGGGGAAAATGTGTTGACAAGCAATAAAACCTCCTAACAGAGACTTAATTGTCTGTGCAAAAAAAACAAAAAACATATCAGGTCTGGACGGATGCACACTGCTGTCCTCTGACACACACACACACACACACACACACACACACACAAATACACACATACACCAGTGGCGGCTGCTGGTCTTTCAAAGAGGGGAAGCTCATTTTTGGCCAACATCATAAAAATTTACCATTTATTTATACCTAAATTCTGCCCAACAATCCTTTTCAAGAAAATTTTCTAGCCTACTGTATGTATGAATGAATGAATGAATGAACAAACGATCTAAAAAAAGATAATAAACTCGAAATATGGGAATTAGGTTGAACTGAAACAAGGAATCTGGGTGAAATGTATGATGAAAATTGGCTAGCAATTTCACCAAGCAAATACCAAGAAATAGGTTGCAGCAGTTTGTCTTTCGACTACACTTCCGCGATGGGACTGAGCTCGAATAGCTTCAGTGTCAGTGACTTTTATAGTACAAAATCGCTGTCAATCAAAAGGAGATGCAGTCTTTCGACAGACCCTCCAATCATCACGCAGACGCTCGGAGTCCGGGCCAGCCCACTCCTCCATTCATCCCAGAGACGCTGAGCGTCCGTGGGCGGGACATAATCGCAGCATTATCCAATGACCGTCTTGTTTCTAAGCTCTGAAAAAAACTGTTTAAAGCAGCCCCATTGAAGTCAATGGACGCTGGGCTTCAACAGAGTAATGCACTGTACGCTACGGGAATGAATGAGAAGGAAATCGAGTCAGCCGACCTAAGTAGCTGATTCTGAACGAAATTGTTTTCGTTCGAGATGAACGTGTTTAACGCATTTTTAGTCAATAAAATGTTAACATAATAGTACATATATTTGACCATTCATTTTTTGACAATTATAGGGGAAGCTGAGCTTCCCTTGCAGTCTTAAAGAAATCGCGTCTGACATACACAAATACACACACATACACAAATACACACACACACACACACCCACACACACACACACACACACATACACACACACACACACAAATACACACATACACAAATACACACTCACACACACACACACATGCACAAATACACACACACATGCACAAATACACACACATACACAAATACACACACACACACACACACACACACACACATACACAAATACACACACACACACACATACACAAATACACACAGACACACACACACACACACACACACACACACACACACACACAGACATAGACACTCTCACACACACACACACACACACACACAGAGAGACACAGCTGTGCTTGACTCAGGCTGATTCATTATTTACTCAGAGTAAAATGACTCTTCTCAGTTGTCTTTTGACATAATGACCTGTTAGTCAACAAGCTTAATTTCACCCAAACATGTTGCGATGACTTACACGCTCACTGTGTCACGGCAGAGATGCTTTAAACAACATCTATGAAGACACATGTTTATTTATACACATTGTTCAGCTGTTCACAAATATCCTTGAGAAATTTCTGTTTACTTTATAGAAAGTATTTGCATAATGAGCTTTATATTACACACGAAATATATGCTAAATCATACCTCGGCTATAAATACCTGTTAGGAATTTTGCGCATGCAGAATAGATGATCCTCATATGAGCTGCAGTAGTCTAGCCAGACACACTGAAATTGAATACTAACTTGTTGCATACGGTGCAGTAAATGCTTTATACCACCTACACAGTCTGATGTCACATGACTTTTTCAATGTTGCATGTTTAAAGGGCTCATATGACGTTGCTATAAAGAACATTATTTTGACTATTTGGTGTAAAGCAATGTGTTAATGCGGTTTAAGGTTCAAAAACACATTATTTTCTACACACTGTACATTATTGTTGCTCCTCTATGCCTTGCCTTTCTGAAACACGTCGATATTTATAAAGCTCATCGTTCTGAGAAGCGAGGCGAGCTCTGATTGGCCAGCTATCCGGCCAGCATTGTGATTGGCCGAATACCTCAAGCATGAGACGGAAATTTCACGCCCCTCACCTTATTGTGATGCCGTGTCCCGGCACGACGATACAAAAACAATAAAACCCGTTATAAACGAGGCATTTGTTGCATCCATTGGGGACATAATTACTGATTATAATGATCTTTTTACGTAAACAATACCATGTCTGCATTTGTGATCGGAGAAACGACAAGCACTACTCTACACTAGAGGGTGACATGAGGGTGGATTTTCAAACCTCTCCCATCCCACTCCCACAAAAAAAATTTGTCCCGTCTGTCAGTTACAGTAAAAATACAGTACAGATCACAGCGTGTAGTTGAAAAAAAAACTACTTGTATTTTTTGTCATTATATTGAACTGAAAGCCAGCTTATGCGCACAGTACATTGCACACATTCAATTTCATGTAAATCATCCATGCTAACACACGTTTTCTATTAGTTTTTGTTTTTTCATTTGAAAGTAGACATTTCACTCTATAGATATATTTTTCAAAGATGGAGTTTCGAAGTTTCTCGCTCAAGTTCACAGAGACCTAAAGTGCCTCCTGTTTGCTTCGTTCTTATTCTGAGTGCACACAAATAAACGTAGAGTCTTTACAGATTCGAAAGATGTATTAGGCTACTTTTATCTGTATGACCAAGAGATTTTAAGAGCAAGTGAGCGCACCGGCACCTGTCCTGCAGCGAACTCCACACACACACACACTTCAATAGCGCACATTTCTATAGGTTAACATCATATTGAGTGGCCTATTGAGTGGCCATGTAAAGTTGCTACTACATACATCTTTCAGATGAAACACCATATTTGAGGTCGAGGAATGATAGGTGAGCATTTGAATGTCCTGCCCGAGTGTATTACCACAGACCAGCCATCACGGACTGCGTCATTCACTTAACCAGCCACACCAAAGCACACAGGGAGGAGAGCATACTACAGGCCAAGTAGAATTGAGAAAATATACAGTTTATGCTATAGTTTATTTATATAAAAGGTATATTTGTGTATAAAGTTGGGTATCATTACTATTCCCGGTCCCCCCCATTCCCGCTGACATATTTTCCTATCCCGTCCCAATCACGTGATTCGTAGCGATTTTGTTTCCCGCGGGATTCCCGAAAAAATGTCAGCCTCCACTCTACACAGCTCAAAACTCACGTTTGAATCGTCAGTAGCAGAAAAATACTTACAGGCCGTGAGTCAGAAGCTTGCAAAGCTTTATAGAAACAGTCTTTGTGCAAGCCAGCATTGTAGACTACTCTTCCAGGTTTAGTAAATAATCCTCCTTAAAATGTGCTGCACACATGCTAATATTTGGGTTGAGCTGTTCTGAAACAGTGTTGTCCAGTTTTCATCTCAGAAAGAAAAACAGCTGTTCTCAGATGCAGAACTGGGGTGTTGTAGTCAATTTGTAGTTTGCAAACTGCACGCACTACATACAGCATAGTATGAACAGAGTTGCGGTCACATATCCCATCTGCCTGTGCGTCTCGCTCTAATGATGCATGAATGTGTTCTCCCTCAGGGTTGGTCGGCCCTGTAAAGTTCGGAAGGAGCTGCCGCAGGAAGAGGAAGTGGAGAGCGAGGTGTCATCGGTCACCGAAACCAAAGGTAGGTCTACGGTAGATTATATTTGGTGGATGTCAGGATTGAGCCTTGAAGTGAAAGCAAGCATCATGTTTGACTGAATCAGAATCAGATTAATCAAGTATGTTCACACACACAAGAAATGCATCTTCATGGCAGAGGCTTCAACAACTGTACATAGTACAAAATAAAGAGAGAAATGAGCTGCGTCATTTAAAGTGGCTGTAATAAATGTGGTGATAGTTACTGTAGTGACAAATATAACACAAGTTTTGTAAGAGAAATACTATGCTCAAAGCCTGGTGGTTTAAATTTAAAACATGAGAAAAGTTCAAGATATAACCAACCAAAATACCCAATCTTGCTTCTGTTTTAAAGACATTTACTGTGTAATAATATCAAGAAGGGGGCATATACAAGCATATGTAAGCTTTGAGGAAGTACTGCATTGAAAAAGTGGTAAACTAGAAATAAGATCTACATGAAATAGTTTTAAGTCAGAAATATTATGTCACATCACTGAATCAACCTAAATATATCGATACCAAACAAAAGTGCAGATTAGCATGTTACAGAGTGTGAAGAACGTCCTCTGAAGCATGAGAAACTCACAGATGAGCTGAAATCACAACTGCTCTATTTCTGTCTGTGATGACTCACTTCTTCTCTCTTTCTGCTTTCCGGTTTCTTGCTGTGTCTCTTTCCAGAAGATCTGGTGTCTCCTTCGTCCTCTGTGGCTGGTCCTCTAAAGGTTTAGTGGTAGTCACTAATGAGGAATAGGGCTGGATTCAAACCGCAGGTTCTTTGTTCCTCGGCTCAAAAGCTTTTTAACTCAGTCCGGTCAAAGACAGTCTGAGAATAAACGATGTGAGAACCTCAGCTTCTGTGCTTGGATGCGTCGTGGGCGTAGCGAGTGGTAATCTACCGGGGCTTGAGCCATGGATAATTGTAACGTAAGAAAAAATGATGAGGACATTGAAGATTGTGTATTGCAGAATAGCAGAGACAAAGTAGAAAGCAGACAAGTGGAATCACGTTTATCTTAAAAAGTTGTTTTGCATTTATTCTTTATCAGGTGCTTTTATTGCATGTGACTTGCAAATGAGGAATACAACATGAGCATTTCGTCCTGAGTAGGCGGTAAGAGAGTAGCGCTGCAATACAAAGGTATTTATATTCATAAAGAGACGAGAGGTGAAATGTGCATTCTCTTGGGCTCATTAAAGACCAATACTGCATTTTGAGTCATTAGCTGAGTTTTGGTTGAGGATTACTGTAGTAATGCAGTATAGGGATGAAAAGAGTCCAGACGAGGAGTTGCGTATAAAAAGACTTGATCTTGATGAATTCAAATCATCATGACTGGGCTTGTGGATGCGGCAGGTTGATGTGACTTTGACTAGACCCGAAGGGTCTACCTGTGTAGCAGGACTCTGTGATGTCTGGTGATAAGAGGATCTGGTGATTAATGGTGTCGCGGTCCACTGAAAGAGTACGATGGTTAGGAGGCCGCTCAGGGATTGTGTGTAGGTTTAGAGAGGGTTTAAAGCAGTGGAGCCACCTGCGCATGAGTGAGTGTTTTGGGGGGGAATGCCAGCCAGGACAGATGTGATGAAGATGTGTATGAGTGTTGGCCAGAAACATTTGGACTGAACTGGCCAGGAGCAGGAGACTGTGTACATGTGTGAAAATATTGATATGGGTGTATGCTTGAATATCCATACGGTTAATCCAGCTCTGCCCTGGAGGTAAATGAGACTGTGGAAGTTACCACTATGCAGTACATTCCCCTTTATACATGCCTTGATGTATTAAAAATAAAATGTTAAACTCATAATTTGTTATATATTTCTTCTTTTAGTGCATAATCACAATCAAATGAGCCTGAGGGTGTCATTGTCATTGATAGTATTCAGTAATATGATCAATTTCACTGCACTGGCACTATCGAAAGGGAACTGAATTGAGCTGGATAACGACACTAACTTTGCAGCATCAACACTGTTAGTAAACTCAATTGAATCAACATTGAACTAAAATGAGCTCCATAATGACACTATTATCTTCTGTGGAGCTGCTTTACAGCTAAATTGAATTTGTTTCATAATTGATTAATTTTACATTAACAGTTATTTTCCTGTTTTCTTAATGTGAAGATGCTTTGAAACAATCTCTATTGTAAAAAGCTCTATACAAATAAATGTGATTTGACTTTTTTTCAAATATGACTTTTTTATATATGTTTCAGCCTATACCCATACTAAACTCAAATCTATGTGTTACTGTATATCTCTGTTATCTGTGCTCCAACCTGTTATAATATCCTACCAGTATTGCAGAGGTTATTCCTGTATTATAAAGAAGACACAATAGTTTGATATTTATCAGCCATAACGTTATAATAATAATGATTGTCTTATTGATTTCAGCCATATTTATGCAATTATTTATCCCTCTACTGAATGTTTTTCTCATGCCCCGTTAAGTGCATGTTTTTAAATGATTGCAACCAATTAAACTGTTTGAAAAGTATCAAAGAACAGTCCAATAAGGTGTGGGAGTCAATATCAAGCACCATTTGAAGGTGGGACGTCCTGTTTTGACCCGTGATCACGGGAGCACATGGTGTGAGAAGAAGGCAAGGTTATTTGCTTTAGTAATCTTGTTTAAAATTACACGAACTGTACATAAAAAATATGAAGGTGTAGAGAAGATTTTTGTCAGGTTTTATGATTTTTTATTTTATTTTGTATGTTCAGAAATTAAATTTTCAGGCAACATTGCGCAATAATGGGTAAGGACGCAGGGCATCCCCAACCAGAGTTTCCCATTATGTGTGACAAAAATGGAAGATGCAAGCTTCCTGGGTGCAAAGGAACACCCAAAGTGATGTGCAAAAGGTTTAAAGTGCTTCTTGAAGTTAAACATGGAGTAAAATCTCATTCCATGAAGTACATGATATGACACGACATCAGGGCTGGGAAACTTCGGTCCTGGAGAACCACTGTCCTGCAGAGTTAACTCCAACCCTAATCAAACACGTCAGAACAAGCTAATGAATGTATATGTATAATGAATATGTGGGAACTTTTAGCAATAAAATGTTTCCAAATAAACAAAAAATTATGTGGAATATTTTTTTTTATCATGTACCATCAAAACGCATGCAGTACAGGGTTATGTTCCAAAGCATTGTCTGCTGTACCCTGGGTAGTGCTAAATGAGGCTCGGTTTTCTGTGGATCTGACTCTCTCTCTCTCTCTCTCTCTCTCTCTCTCTCTCTCTCTCTCTCTCTCTCTCTCTCTCGCTCTGTCTCTCTCTCTCTCTCTCTCTCTCTCTCTCTCTCTCTCTCTCAGAGCTGACTCTCCAGCAGGCTTTGCACCAGTCAGTATTCATGCCGTGTTCCAGCCCATCTCCCAGCATGCCTCACTGCTGGGATCAGCACAGCAAGCTCCTTCCAACAGTGGCAGGCATCACGGCCAGTAAAGTGGCAGCATGGAGCGTGGATGAGGTACACAGAGCTCCCGTGTGCATCTGTATTTCCTGCTATTCAAATTTAGTTGAATTAATGCAAGGTTTTTTATTTGTTTTGGGCTCGGTTAGCTTCAGCTGTTGCACCTCCTCTAATCATCATTGTTATCTGCAGGTGATCGGGTTTATCCAAGGACTCGCAGGCTGCGAGGAGCAAGTGCGCACCTTCAGAGAGGAGGTAAATGATTCCCTTTAAGCATGAGTGGAATCAGAACGACTGAAGCCTGTGGGAGATATTTAACTAGTCTTCCATCATGAGTTACTCCGGTTTGGCAGCCGAAGTAACTGAAGCATTTTAGGAACACAATATAAAGCATAAGGACGAGAGCATGGGGCATGATAGGGAATGTGAATGTGAGGAGATCTCATTGAAACCATGTATAGGCATGTTAAGTCATCCCACGTCACAGCATCATGCCTGTTTACAGCTAACAAGAGGCCAGAAGGCTGCTGCTTTACATAATGCTGCTCTCTGAGCTGCTGTCTGTCTCATTTCCCATCGCTCTCTCCTCATGTTCGCTTCTGTGTCTTGTCCTGTGTTTTATAATTAAATGAGTCCTGTCATACATCGGGGTGTGAATGTCTCAGAGCACCGGTGAACATTATTCTACTTTGTGTTCTTTTATATTATGAAACAGTTTGTTTTATATTATAACATGCTGAAATCTATTTAAACAGCTCTGGGATGTTTTACATATCTCTGTTCTGCTTATGACATTTAGGCAATGTAAGTAACTTAACATTAACTTCCAGTTGATTGAACTGTCACAACTTCATTTTGAACTACAGTTTTAGGTTAAAACGCTGTTTAATAGACCAAAGAGTGAAGAATAATTCACTGAATAATATTCTCTGGAATATTGAAATAAGCTATAACAAACAAAACATTGTATTTTATTGCATTTCTTAACTGGCACGTATTATCAGAATTATTAAAATGTTTTTGTCATTCTAAATTATGAAAACTGCTGACAGCACGGTTTATCTATGCATTTACACAGAACTATACTCAAACTGCGATCGCTTGCGGAGATAATAAATAATTAATTTAGATAGAGATGACTTTATTATTTAATTCATGCACCGTTACGTCTTTATTGGGAAAGAGTAACGTGACTCTGTGAGTTCGTCTCTATTTCTAAGAGCCGAGCTGCATAAACTGCATATCAGGCATTTATGCAATATATCCAATTTGTGCATTAATGGCTGTTATGTTAAATTAAGTTTACTAACTACAGCAAATCAAGTACCTGGATGCCGTTTTTGTTGTCTCGTCTCCCCTCAGATGCGCTGCAATGGCGATCCTGCGTGCAATTCTCAAAGCAACCACAAGATGGCATTTATCTGTGAAACCGATATCCGACAATGGTAAAATGCTTAAATATTGGGAAAAATATCGGTAAATCGATATATCGGTAGATCTCTACTGATTACAGGACCAGCTTTACTGACAAGATGCGCATTAGATATCACATTCAATATATCGTGCAGCCCTAATTATAGGATAACTAACAAACTGGTATGATTTCTTCTTCAGCTGCTTACTTTAACGTACGCTTTGCGTTCTAATAATTTAATTCAAAATCAAGTAGCCGTGTAATAACTGGGAAAATGCACATCCCGCCGGTTGTCGTCGCTGAATAACCTCCTGCAGTGTCGGGGGTTATTCTGCGATAACAACTGGATATACATTATCTCTTACTCAAATCATAGTTAATTTTCTGGAAATCCAGGGGTGTAAAAATGGTGTAACGAGGCACTTTCCTGTGTGAACAGATGTGCTTGTCATAATGGGAGGATGTGGTTTGTCATTGCAAGGAACAGATGCAACGGTGTTACTAATTATAGGCAGAAATAAAAGTTATCCAGTTTGTAGTTTAAATGTCATCAGCACCTTGTCTATCGTCTCACCCACTTCACTTTCACACCGGATAGTGCTGTCAGTATAACTGTACAGTATATCCAATGCACTGGCAGAGATGTGGAAAGCCATGCTGTTGATAGCGCGGGCGGTACATGTATCTGCATGGCCACAGATTTCAGCAGCTGCTGATGCCAAAACCTGGACTACGTGTTCCCTCCAGATATTCTTATGGATTTTATAATGGGTTTTTAGTTTATCAGTAAAACAAGGTCTGTGGTAAATATAAAATAAAAGAGTCATGTGGCGATTTTTCCTTTGTCTTTGGAGTGCTACAAGCTGTTTGTGCATATATAAGATCTGTAAAGCTGCAAAGACTAAAGTCTCAAACCCAAAGAGATTCTTTATAAAAGTTAAGACTCGTTCACGCCTTCTTAAAACGCCTCGTTCAAACACGCCCCACGTCTACGTCACTGCGTGGGGAGATTTGCATAACACCACCTAAATATTTACACTATGAAAGAAGGAGTGACTTTTATTCTCGCTGTAGTATTGTCGTGGAGACGCTGTGTGTTTCCAAATACGGTGAGGGGCATAACATTTCTGTCACATGCTCGAGGCATTCGGCCAATCACGACGCACTTTATAGCTGGCCAATCAGAGCACACCTCGCTTTTCAGAACGATGAGCTTTGCAAAAATCGACTTTACAACATCACTTAAGGCTCACACTGTGCAATTTGTAATAGTCCTTTATGATTGTTGATTGTCAGACTGTACGACATGACGATCATATCACACTGTGAGATTCAGTTTTCATTAACGTCAGTCAACATGCGTTAAAAACTAGTGCATGCAAGAAAACGTACCGTTTTACATTATCAACCCGTACACGTTCAGTGACTGCGAGCTGCATTACACGCGAGGCCTTTATCATTAACGGTACAGTATATGAATGGTGGCAATAGCATCATAATTAAGAAGAACAGTGTAAGCAGCACTACACACCCACATAAAAACAGCAGCACAACCAGTGTTTATAAAGCAAAGGCAACATATCAGATGAATATGCATTAGTTCTGATCATGGCGTGTTTTGAAAAACAAAGACAGTTTTACGTTCGTCGTAAGAGACGTCACAATGCAGGACTGTGCGCTAAATCTTCTGACAAGAATACAGATTTTAGCCTAGGAATATAATCTTTTAGGATTTGCAAAATTTGTCTCAGACGACTAAATCGTGGCCATAATCGCACTGTGTAAGCCGGGCTTCACACACACACTTTTCTTTGTTTATTTTTAAAAGCATATGTGTGTAATAAGTAACTACATAAGTACATTTGGGGGTTGCGTTTGTGTAATTTACGTTGACATCAATACGTCCAAATATCATCTGTTTATGTTTATCGCAGACCTCATTTTATACATTAATTAGACAAAGCCCAGAGGAAAATCTTGAGGAAACCTGTGGTGAAGTAGTCTTATTATGACGTTTAAATTGCCATTTCACTTGAAGTTCATCTTTAAAAACATTAATATCTTAAATATTAACTTCAAAATAAACATGCATGTGTCATTCTGCACATATTCACTTGTAGCATTTAAACATTTTTAATGTGTTTATTTTATTTATTCACATAAATGATCATTTTAATATTGTCCAATTGTGGTTTATCATCCATAACATATAAAATAATGATCAACTTCTTGTATCAGCCAGAATTTTAATATGGTGCATCTGTAATTATCTGATCTTTTGGATTGTGTCCATGAAGAGAAAATATCAAATGGCATGAAGCACCTTTCATTTATGCAGTATTTTAATTGCTGGATTATAAAAATCATTAGTATTATTATAAGAAAATGTAAGACATTTTCCACCGTGTTTCAATATTTTCAAATAACTATATGGTAATATAAAATCCCTGAATGTCATACAATGCTAACCGTCTCTGTGTTGTTCTGTTGCATGAACGTCATCTAGACATGACACTGAATCAAAGAGTAGCACAGGTAATGCATCTTCTGCTCTGAGCGCTGTGCATGTTTATCTAATAATGCATTGTTGTTTGTTTTCAGCAAATTGATGGCGAGGCGTTCCTGTTATTGACTCAGGTGGACCTGGTGAAGATCCTCAGCATTAAACTAGGGCCGGCTCTCAAAATATACAACTCTATACTAATGTTTAAAACCACAGAAAACTCTGCCTGCAATGAACTCTGACCAGACAGATGGACAGCCAAGAGATTCACACACTATTAAACACGATGTAGATCACATCTGGATGAGCCGGTTAAACATGACATTCATAATTCAGACAGCACAAGAACGTCTCTGCGCTGTCAGTATAATCATATGCACGCACTTATTAACTCACATGCTCTTCATCATGAGAATGTTACTAGCGCTTTTCTAAATCCAGGTGCTAAACGAGTGCAGCTACATGCACTGAAGAGCCGCACAATGTCTGCTTTTGACTCTCATATTGATATTTCTCCTTTAATTGATATTACAGTGTTTGGAAAGGGCTCTGGATGGAGGACTGGCAGAATGGGGTTGAATATCAGAGCATTAGATAAACACACGGATCCTTTGAGGTTTTGGTTCCATCGTGCTGTGATGCTATATTAATGCACAGTCCGTCGTTACGGTTATAGTCATGGGTTTTATGAGTGGAGACTAAAGTATAAGCGCTCTTTCTTGATTTGTTTTGACACAATGGATGTAGAAATGGAGATCGGAGGGTAGAACTACACTCAAGGCACAAATTATAATTGCGAGAGCCATATTGGTATTTTGTAATCGAATGTAACTTAATATTCATAATGCCTTCATGTACACAGTGTGAGAAGAAAAGTGTCATTTTTCATTGATATGCAAATGTGAGTATTAATTTTCTTTCTGTTGCTGAGGTATACAGCATTAAAAATACATGCAAATCTCCATCTATTTATTTAAGTTTAATACGTTGACTATTTAAAAACCAATGTGCTGAACAAACAGCTTGTGTTGAAATGCTGTTTTTACTCACTGCACTCGGCTTTATGATTTCCCATATTCAACACTCATGTATCATTGTCATCATGCCAGGAGAGCGTATAATGAACTGTTAGTTTGGGGATTTTAAATTGAAATATATAAAGTGTAAATATGCAATAGTTGGAGTGGAAGTGCAGAAACCATGTGGATGGACTACTAAACTCTGTAATTCATTTGTGAATAAACTTGCTGATTTAAATGTCAACACAAATGTATTTTTAGTGATTGCATGATTCATATTATAATGTGACATTTATTTTATTGCTGGTTTATTATTTGCATGCTATAAAACAGTATACCTCTAATCGATTTCTTGACACCTGTTTTAAAATACTAGGTAATGTTTTAAACATCAGCTGTGTTCAGAATAACAAACCACCCATACTTGCCGTGTGGTTTGTGCCTTTATGGGTTTGGGCTAATCCAATACCTTTTCCCATGTAACAGAGTACAGTGTATAGAATAATGCACTCCTCAGTGCAATGCATCTGACTGTGTATCTCCAGTGTGATGAAGAAGAAAGTCATGTATATAATAGTGTTAATGGATTAAATGAACTGAGTAGACTATTAGTATAAGAACAAACACACTACTGCCGCAAATGTCTAAGAAGTCACCTAATATATGTGTTGTCAATTGATTAAAATAATTAAGCGTGCATTTTTCTAAAATTAATCCCACCTAACATTAAAGTTTTTAAACATACTTTTATATTGCAATAGTTTCACATTCAATCTTCAAATGTACAAACAACATAAAGAATAATATTTATTTCACCTGTATTTGAAGAGCGCGCGCTACGAGCGCAGCATCTTTCACGCGCTCGTTTGACTCGCGCCTTGCGCAGAGGTGAAGTTAAAGAAACGTCTGAAACGTCTCCCGTTTGATGTGCTCATTGTTCTGCATCTAAATAAACGCAATGCTTTTCATGAAAAAGGAGACCGAGGATGCAGTTGTGAATGGGGTGGCCAACTCGAGCCCCGCCCCTGCGTTAATTGCGTTGAATATTTATAACACGTTAATCTGACAAAAATTATCTCCTGCTTTAACGCGCTAATTTTGACACCACTCATATATATATATATATATATATATATATATATATATATATATATATGCATAGTTGCCTTTATAATGATGTTTCTTCTTGCCTTGTAAATACATTCTATGTATGATATTTTTCATAACAAGTAGTGAGCTGAACTGTCTCTCTCCATGTTTCACGTAATTGGCTGCACATGTTCTTGAGTAAATCATAAACACTGGATAAAACCTTGAGCTGACATAGAATAGTTATTGTGAATGTTGTGAGCCCAGTGAACTCATTATAAACCAGGTTGGATTTGTCACTAAACCTACCCTTAAACTCAGAGTTTATTTATCGTGCTTCGTGGAACAGGACACATGCAAGAGCTCTGAATGGAACAGCTGCATGCTGAAGTAAGGAAGGTCTCATTTAATCATAATCTACATCATACTCAATCATATGTCTACTGATGACTTATATTGTGTCGAGCCCTGGAGATGTTGACACAAGTGTTACATTTACATTTACATTTAGTCATTTAGCAGACGCTTTTATCCAAAGCGACTTACAATTGGGGAGTACATAAAGCGATTAATCTTGAAGAGGCAAACATACAGAGGAAGTGTTAGAATATGGTGTGCATTATCTAGGGATTCATCTATATTAACACACCCCTAGCCCTGATAAAGCAAGTCTGAACATGACTGTTGTTGAAAGAGAGCATATTCGTCATGCAAACGTCCCTTCCTTTAACTTTATAAATCTATAGATTAACGCTCTTCATACGTTTCACAGATTCATGTCACCACGTCCTCCACCTCTGTTATCAGTCTTGAAGATTCATTCCTGCTGTTGTAATCTTACAATCTTGGTTTTAATGGAAAATGTGTGATCCACTCAAGGAAATCTGACAGTATGTATGTTGTAATTCATTCATGCTTCATCAGAGCCGTAAGCATGGATTTGAGTTGGATTGTCTAGAAGTGTACTACAATTACACCTACAAATGCAACCCATTCAATACACCACACACACACATAAACAGAGACAGACTGCTTGTGAAAAACGTCCAAGACTCACAATTTACAGACAATGTCTGAACTACTTCAGCATGCTATTTGCTCGTTTTAAGTTTAGTATTAGTTGAAGTGCTGGTAATGCAAATAATTGGGTGAGAGGAAATGCACCTGTGCTTTATCAAGCCCCGTTCACACTGCCAATGTCTCACAGCGGCATTCATCTCCACACAACATACACTAAACTAACCAGCAACATAATCTGTGTTGACGTTTCCTGCCTTACAGTACTTTTTGTTTTAATTTCAGTAAATGTGTTGTAAAGCACATTGGGTTGTAATTAATAGTGCTATATGTCAAATTGCCAAAATGTCAGACTGAATTATATATGCAGATGCTCAAAAGAGGAGTTATTGTGGCTGAAAGTGTTATGCCCTTGCATTGATTACTGCAAGAACATCTCAATAACATTACGGTCAAGTATAAATATCCTCTTTCTCTGATCTCACCGACCCTGGAGCTGCTGGGGGGAGCAACAGTGTTTAAAAAGCTCAGCCGTCACAATCTTGTCAGAATGGAGATGAATTGAAGACCGCTTTAATAACACCTACAGGCCACTGTGAGTATCAGGTCATACCATATGGCCTAGTCAACCCTCTGTATTCCAGTGATTAATGAACAAGTTTTCTGTGACTTCTCGCTGTTCTAGCCAACACTGATATCCTCATTTTCTCAGTGACAGAAAGATACAGCTAAACTCCATCCATTTGCTGCCGTCTCATGCAAACTCCTCCACCTTGGTCAAGCAAGCTTAGTTTTTTAGCATCAAGCTGGCAGTGGGGGAGTGGTGCCATTGGCTAAAGGGTTGTCGCCTCTTTTTAAGTTACCGATTGCAGTGTTGGGGGTAACGCATTACAAGTAATGCGAGTTACATAATAATATTACTTTTTTCAAGTAACTAGTAAAGTAACGCATTACTTGTAAATTTTTCTAGAAAATATATATTTTTCCATTTATTGACTGACAGTGCACTGTGTGAACATGTTACTGTAGTTCTAGACTAAATGTGAATGAGCGTTAATTCATCCCACTCGCAAAAAAACAGATGAATTAATTAAAACAGTGAAATGCAAACTCGGAATATGACGCAAACCTGCAATAAACCTAAATATGTTAAACAACACAAATATATCTGTTACGACCGCTAGGGATCAATCGCAACAGATAGATGATGAGAGTCTCGATACTAGAAAGAATTAGAATTAACAAGCTTTTATTACAGATAAGGTAAGGGATTAACATCAGGGGAAGACAAGGCCAAAACAACAAACAAAAGTGACTCTTTATTATGCCTCTATATTTCCTAAATCGAAATTAAAGAAAATGAAATACAATCACAACTTACCTAACTCCCTTTTCCAAAAACAATATAAAAAGATATTACGAAAATAAAATGGCGTCTATCCCCCTACGTCCCTTGTCATAATAAATTACCGTCTATTTACATAAGCTATATACAATTTGTCAGTTAACATTGCACAATCAGAATTGATAGTTGTAGTGAGTAAAGCGCGGACTAAATACAAGCAACTCTGTCAACAGGAAAGATGAAATTGACAGAGCAGAATACAGTCAGAAGAACGCACAAACGAACGGCACGAAATGAGCGACGAGAAGTACAAACGAACTGCACGAAATGAGCGACGAGAAGTACAATGGCACAGAAGGCCTCGATCCACGTTTAGGGCAGTCCTTTATCCGAGTCAGGCAAGGATGAGAACCAATCACCACCTCCATCAGATCAACTCCAAGCTCCACCTTCCTGGAAACAAATGTAATCCTAGAGAGAGCGAGAGAGCGAGAGAGAGAGAGAGAGAGAAAACACCAGAAGGCAGCATAGAAACAACAGACAAATGACTGAAGGTCGTAACATATCTAATCTAATTTTATTAACCGATGTGTTTGCTGCTGACCTTTGATGATCCAGTTCAACCATAATAATAAGCAAAAATGACTAGATAAACTAACAATTGTGCTTCATTGTTTTTATTGCTGAAGAGTGTTGAATCTTCTCCTGTACAGATGTGATTTACTCATCCTTCAGACTGAAGTTTATTCATTAAACTTTTTGTTTGCGAAAGGCTTTTACATTTGCTATAAATAGAACTTATTGTATTAAAAACAAACAATCAAGCCCTGCTCATATTTAAAAAGTAATGTGAAAGTAACGCAAAAGTAATGTAACGCATTACTTTCCATAAAAAGTAAATAAGTAACGATGAATCGCTTATTGTATTCCTCAATTGTAAGTCAAGGTCAAGGTCAAGGTTTGTTTATTCGTCACATACTAAATTATAAAGGGTATAATCAGAAGTGAAAGTCGCTTTGGATAAAAGCATCGGCTAAATTAATAAATGTAAATGTCTGGTCACACCTAGACATTGACTTCTTTACAATTCTCCCTCCCTCTAAGGACATGTGTCCTTATCGCTGTTGAATGATTCTTCAAGGCTTGACTGGTCTTACGTAAGAGTCTTCTTTTGGCACTTTTCTACTGCGTGGTACAACTTGGTTCGGCACGGCTCGTTACGGCTCAGTTCGGGTCAGTTTGCGTTTCCCCTGCAGTTTAGTACCGCTTTAGAGTGGGGGGGGGATTATTCACGTGTCGTTATAGTTGCGCCGCGTCTACTGCCGTGACATCATCGTAAACGCGCCACAAACAAACACACAACAAAGGAGCATATTGACGGAATGGTGTTCTTTATTTTTGGCATGAGAGACTGTGGTGGCAGTGCCACGGGCTGTAGAGGAGGAGGGCAGGGATGTTCATGCAGGTGTGCTGCGTTACTTGAATAGTTAAATATTCATATAGAATGCTCTGTAAAGTGAATTATCAATACAATTTTGAATATTTAAAAATGTTCAATGTATCCCTTGTTTTTTTAATTTATGTGTTGGTTTGTATCATCATGGCATTAATCATTTGTCTTTTTCAAGAGGTTCATTATGTCCTCATACAATAATACATTTTAATATAGTCTGGAGGTACACTTATTCGATCAGATTGATTTTAATTGAAGCAAAACACTGATACAAAGGTAAAAAAATAAACAGAAAACATACTCTAAAAATACTCTGAAAAAAGTATATACATAAGACTTTTTCATTCCACGTTGCCCCATCAAGCTCTCGCTGGATCCGCTCTTCGACTATCAACGAGAGGAACGTCTCCTCAACAGACAACGAAACGTCTATGTTTTTGTTGATACAAAACGGTGCGTTTGTTCAAATAAAAGTTGTGTCCAATCCTTCGCTGGCGGTGATGATTTAAATCTAGCGGGTCTATGTTGGGTCTCGTGTCGCAAGTTCAGTGACGCAGTAAAGACGATATCCTCAAGCCAATCAGATTTCTCTTTGGCACTCAACGGAGGCGGTCGCATTTTTCTCTCCCCGTCCTCACCCTTATCTTCCCTGCTTTGCTTTGCTCCCTTGTCTCGTATTGAGAGACTCTCTCTGCACTGCTCTCCAAACTGAAAGATTATGGATTTGATCAACTGGTCTTTAAATGCAATTGACACCATCTTCTCGATGAGAAACTTGGGTTCCGGGGAACCTGACTGCCCTGACGGAACATTCGCAGCGGGCTATACGATGGACGCGTGGGAGAGGTGGCGAATCGTGTGTCTTGCGGCTCTTTCCGTGGAGGACATTGAAGATATCTACCTATTCGGAACCATGATAACAGGTATTTTGCTGATAGGATTAGGCTTCGCCCTGGGTTATCGAAAAATTAAGAAGACGGAAACAGCTGTCCAAAGCCTCACAAGGCTGCCCGTCTTGATTGAAGCTGTGGGAAGAGCGGTCAGCATTGAGACTGAGACTATCAATCGCAATATGGATTCTATCAAGGAGAAGCACACAGCTTTACAAAGGAAAATGTATTATATTGGAGACCAAAATGGACAAAATGGACAGAGAGAGTAGCCTGGAAAATTGGAATGCGGTTACTCGCCCCAAAGACAAAACAATCTTATCTTTTTCTGGCTCCCCCACACACACAGTGGCCTTGGCAAGGCTGTTGCTGGAATCTACCCCGGGAGAGCAATGCAGTGAGACGCTCTTGCTTCCTCCCCCACCCTACAGACATTACAGACATTGCCCCTCCCCCGACCATTCGCCTCCGTTCGCTTTGAACCGCCAGCCTGTCAAGCGGGTCTGTGACCGGTGCCGGAATAAATGGCTGCTGGATCGGATGGCTGCTTGTCGGAGCTGGATTTGTTTTCCCGTTGCAAGAGTCGTGTGTTTATGGTGTATGTGCTTTTGTGCTGAGGTGTTTTTCCTGTTCTCACACTGTACTCCCTAAGGAGCATAGACTGGGGGTTATATTTTTTCTCCTCACTTTCCTCATGTTAATGCTGTATTTTCTTCAATTCCCTGTCTTCCTGTTCTGTCTACCCCCTTGTCATATGTATGTTGTATGGACAGGTTGATGGCTAATTTCGCTGGTACTTGTGACTAGTGACAATAAAGGGCTACTACTACTACTACATCAGTAGAGTTTACACGTCACATTTTGGTAACGGTACGGATAGCTTGGAACCTCGGCCGAGGTGGTACTAAAAAAGTACCAGGTACCAGGTACAGTACCCAGTGAAAAAAAAAAAAAAGTGAACCGTACTGAACCGTACCATGCCGTTCCATGAAGAGACCATCATGGAAGCCCTGTACTAAACTACTGAAGAAAGTATCTGACCACTGTCCCCAATTAATTTCTCAAGTATGAAAGGTATTCTGTTCCCGGGTCTGTGAGTGGGATAGGAAGATCCAGGAGATTAGACACGTCCGGCAGACATACTGCCATGAGCACATACTCCTGGTGTGGACGCCGAGAATTATTCCCATACATGTTTAGCGTCTAACCCCCTTGTTTCCCTGGTCACTGGTCAGCCATGTCAGGCTGACCTACACAAGGAGAAGGTCGGGCTCTCAACAGGTGACATCCGGATCTGGCTTCCCTGTCTAATGTTAAGTTCCAGATACACAGGCCCTTTCCCTATCATCGAACAGATCAACCCTGTCACTTGCCGGCTCCAAATGCCACCATACCACAGCATTACACCTAGCCTTCATGTTTCACTGTTGAATCCTCACCACACATCTCCACCTCCTTCAACCTCAGAGGAAGATCCAGCCTCACTTTAACATCTGTAATGAGAAATACATACTGTACATTGCTTAATAAAACTATTCTTCAATGACTAACTGTTTTATGAAGGCAATGTTCATGTGCTTGATTTATTCTTCTAAAAGCTTGACATTTATTTTATTACCTTACCTTACATTGTGAAGGGTTTAACACTTGTAATTTAATCAGTGAACCAGCATGCCATCTTTTCCTGCTATGCCAGTAATAAATCACATGGGATTTAGAGCTCAAATTTGTTCTGCGGACCCATGAACAAAGATGACAGATTCAACTAGCGTGATTTCAGAGGGTCTTGTGGAGCAATTGTCATTGAGATTTATGGGAAGGCTAACAGATAGCTTTCTCTAGGTTGTATAGACATCAGTGACTATGTTGTGTTCTACCGTATGGTGTATGCAAATACATAAGTGTGAATTTTCTGCCACACCGATTTGGTAATATCCACACATGCACAGTTAAATCTGTGTGACATAATAAGGCATGCAGCTGAAACAATAACAGATGAACTTACATATTAACATAATGTCTGTCTGTTACATATTCAGTGGCATAGCAAGAGTTTGTTCACTGAAAACTAAGCATCAATTCAGATTGTAATGGACAGCTCAAAACAAGAAAATATCATATATGATTCCGTTTGAATGCAAAACGTCTCAAATGTATTTGCTCTATTTAGGGATGTATTGATATTCAGTATTGTACTATTAAGAGCCATTTGAAAAGAAGCTGTGTGGCCCATTTAATAGCTGGAGACTGCACAGGATTTCACAAAACAATATTTAAAATATTGATTCCATTTACACTAACTAGGCCTGCATCGTCCTTATTATCATAACATTTATCACAGAGAGCGGGTAGACTGCACAATAAAGACTGTTCAAATCATGCTTCCTCTGTGTGAACTTGTTTTCCTTCTTCTGCGTCATGGCAACATGCATCAGCATCTCCATGGAGACCCCACATTCTAAATCTGAATGTTCTGAAAGACTGCTGGGGACATTCTGTGTGCTCAATCATATTCATATATGAACTGCAGGTCTTTATTATTGCTGTATAATTTAGTATTTGTTTTGCGTAGCACATCCTTGTTAAAAAAAACAGCATATGTTGGTTAAGTATGTTTTGGAGCATAGTAGATGGTTTAAGCTGGTCCTAAACAACTATCTCCAGCTCAGGGCCAGCTTAAACCAGCTGCCATGCTTCAAAACATACCTAACCAGCATATGCTGTTTTTTTCAGCAGGGACTGTAGACCATTTTTATTCAAATTATGGCAAACATCTGGCAGCTGTGTTTGCCAGACATTTACAGTAAAATACAGTGACAATGTTACAGGCATTATGAGGTGGGGACTTTATTTTGTCACTGTTTTTCATGACATTTAAATAAACCATTCTCTCAGCACTATTAAGTACACAGTAAATGTTAAACCTAACCTATATCATAAGGTAAAGGGAACAATGCAAGGCTACACGATGACTTGATGCCAATAATAGGAGGGTAATAGCAGGGTAGTCTTGTGTAGACCGGTGGTTTTCAATCCTGGTCCTCGGGACCCACTGCTCTGTGCATTTTGCATGGCTCCCTTATTAAACACACCTGATTCAGATCATCAGCTCGTTAAGAGCGAGATCCATGAACTGACTTGAGTGTGTCAGAAAAGAGAGACGTACAATATGTGCAGAGCAGTCGGTCCCCGGGACCAGGATTGAAAACCACTGGTGTAGACTATACGTCAGAAGGTCTTGTCCATACAGCAGTTTATTGCTTACTGTGACAGGGAAAGCAGACCGCTGGCACATAATGCAACCAAGCACTGTTCAATCTGTTCCTCAGTGCACAGTGGAAAGAGTCTGGAAGAGTATTTCAAATAGTGGTGCATCTTTTGAATCAATTCAATTATTCATTCATAAAGACAGTCACTGGTGCCTGATTCCCAATGTGCATACTATCCATCCTAAATTATATGTGATATTAGTAATTGTCAATATTATTGAGGGCAGATAGGGTGGATAGTATGCACATTGGGACGCAGGGACTTGCTTCGTTCCTGAATTAATAAGCCCTTCGAAGGAATCAATTTAATTAATGATTCAGTGATAAAATCAGTAACTTGCTGCCACCTAATGGCAGTTTTCATTTCATTTCAGTTATTTAAATCATTGAATATTTCTACATAAAACATATTTAGGATTACTTGAACATTATAGAAGCTAAATATTAAATAGTAAATGTGATGCCTTATTGGACACAATATAATAATACAAATATTTTCATATTTTTTAACAAATTTTAGAAACAGATTTACGCAATAGTGTGCAGGTGCAACTCTCACATCCCTACCTCCTTCAGCTTCTGCATGACAGCAATTACCATCATTTAGCTTTCTAACTTGTGGCAAAGTCCTTGTGAAATCTAGCACTTGTTGTGAATCAGGAGGATATATTATACTCTATATATCTGCTCAGATTCATTCAGGTGACACTGAATGCATGCACACAGCTCATGGGCTGTCTACTTGTTTGTTGCTGTTTCTTCCATTGGTTTACATTGTGTAACCCCCACCAACCTGCAAATAAACCTCGCAGCTGCACACATGCTGGTGTATAGAAGATGCATTACAATAATCCTTCAGCGAATACGGTAAGGTACCTTGTGGTTAACGATTAACAGCTATATTGTTTCTAATAGTTACAATATGTCAATGTCAATGACTGCAGTTGTCACAAGAGCAATGTCTCTAACTGTTTTTGTGTAAAACATGACTTGTCTTTTCGGATTGGAAACAGATGGTACTCCATGGCTGGTGTTCTGCTGGAGCAAAAGATGTTTTGAGGAGAGATGTCCTAATGTCTTAACATGAGAAACAGACGCACGTGTGCTGTGATGAGAACTGAAGCGCAGCCTGAGACCAGATTCATTTGTTCACACTGCAGCCCAAATATCTCAACCAGCAAAGGAAAGAGCAAGAGAGTGAGATAAATGCATTAGCAAGAAGATATGTCACCATATCAGGGTCTGGTTGGTGCACTGTATCATTGTTTAGTGTTGACTTTGCTATATTCTAATAAACCAAAAGAGAACTATCCGTTCGCATTCAATACGTCTCATTGCTCGGCTGCTAGATGTACTTTATGCAACCTGGATTCTGTCATTTTTCCCTCATATTTTCTTCATTAGCACGTTACAAGCCACTCACATGAACCATAAACGCCATGATTGGTCACTCGAAGAACTTATTCACTTGAGTATTCTAAAAGTATCTATTATAATATAATGAAATAGTAGTAATTTATATTACATCTCAATGGAGAAATATATATTTTTTCCCAAATAATGGTGTAGTTACTGCATCTACCAGCAGGTGCTGCTAGATAAACCAGCCAAAACCAGCCTAAAACTGGTGCTTTCATTACCTCTGTGGTTGTTTCTATTGCTTGTGGAAACCGCAACATGAGTTTACTGGTAAAACACCCTTTGGTTGCCAGTCTTTTTTTAGTAATTTTACACTGATGCTGATCAAGAATACACTTTATTTTGATAGTCCACGTTAGATATTCTACTAACAGTAAGTAACTACATGACAAATAGCAGTCATTAGAGTATTAGCAGTGCTTGAAGTGGGCCGGTACGCACCGGTAAGCAGTACCGGCACTTCTATATTTTAGCCTTTAGAGAACGTGCACTTTTGCACTCCCGACATGTTGCCGGTACTCAGAGTAAAATCGTCAGGGTCTGGATGATTAGGCTATGATCCAATATATGATTAGAAATGATATAGAAACTATGTAAAGCACACTAGCCAAGAGATCACCTCTAATCTCGACCCATTATGTGAATGAACGCAATCAGAGTCGGTCTACTTCATTGTGAGGAGCGCGAGAGCGTGTCAGGGGAGACATGCGGAGCTGTAGAATAATAATTCATTATTGATTACTAATTTGAATAAGTACTTTATAACGAAAATCTTAAAATGAAAACAAGCAGGCTTTTCCAATCACATCATTTTAAACCGTAGACTCCTGGAAAGTCCAAGGATCCAGTGAACGAACTCATACAGTAAACTCAAAACAGCGCTGATGCAGAGAAAACACGGCAGATTTAATCAGCCATTACAGAGAGAATAGTGACTTACGTCCAGATCTCAGTAACATTATTATTTTCAGCGTGTGTTTGGCTTAAAAGTGTTTATTAAGAAACGCTGGTCAGAGGTTTAGTGATTCTGAATGGAGTCATATATTAAAGGCAGGAGGTTTAGTGATTCTGAATGGAGTCGTATATTAAAGGCGGGAGGTGTAGTGATTCTGAATGGAGCCGTATATTAAAGGCGGGAGGTGTAGTGATTCTGAATGGAGCCGTATATTAAAGGCGGGAGGTTTAATGATTCTGAATGGAGCCATATATTAAAGGCGGGAGGTTTAGTGATTCTGAATGGAGCCATATATTAAAGGCGGGAGGTTTAGTGATTCTGAATGGAGCCGTATATTAAATGCGGGAGGTTTAGTGATTCTGAATGGAGGCGTATATTAAAGGCGGGAGGTTTAGTGATTCTGAATGGAGCCGTATATTAAAGACGGGAGGTTTAGTGATTCTGAATGGAGCCGTATATTAAAGGCAGGAGGTTTAGGGATTCTGAATGGAGTCGTATATTAAAGGCAGGAGGTTTAGTGATTCTGAATGGAGTCGTATATTAAAGGCGGGAGGTTTAGTGATTCTGAATGGAGCCGTATATTAAAGGCGGGAGGTGTAGTGATTCTGAATGGAGCCGTATATTAAAGGCGGGAGGTTTAATGATTCTGAATGGAGCCGTATATTAAAGGCGGGAGGTTTAGTGATTCTGAATGGAGCCATATATTAAAGGCGGGAGGTTTAGTGATTCTGAATGGAGCCGTATATTAAATGCGGGAGGTTTAGTGATTCTGAATGGAGGCGTATATTAAAGGCGGGAGGTTTAGTGATTCTGAATGGAGTCGTATATTAAAGACGGGAGGTTTAGTGATTCTGAATGGAGCCGTATATTAAAGGCAGGAGGTTTAGGGATTCTGAATGGAGTCGTATATTAAAGGCAGGAGGTTTAGTGATTCTGAATGGAGTCGTATATTAAAGGCAGGAGGTTTAGTGATTCTGAATGGAGCCGTATATTAAAGGCAGGATATTTAATAATTCTGAATGGAGCCGTATATTAAAGGCAGGAGGTTTAGTGGACTTTGGCGTCTCCTGTGGTCCTGTTTGGTATTGCAGCTTGACTTGTGTTAATTTGTATTGAAAACTTTTATTTAATTATTGAATGATTGATTGTGGCACTATACATACATTGTGAATTATTAAAAAGTACTTGTTTCATATAAGTAAATAATTAAATAAGTGTGTGGGGGGGGGGTCGGGTGAGTACCAACACTTCTTTTTATCCACTTTAAGCACTGAGTATTAGTAGACTGTCTGCTTAATATCTGCTATCATTTTATGTTGGTGGTCCACCAACACACATTCTAATGACTATAAATACAACTGCAAACCCAACCTAACAGTCTACTATTACTCTAATGAATGATAGCTGACAAGTAGCAACAAAGTTAAGTATAGGTGGCAGAATGTCTAAAGTGAACTATCAAAAAGTATAACCAGTTTGTATTTCCTAACAAGCAAATATTGAGAAATAGGGAAAATAATGATAGATGTATTATATCATCGCACGCTGCTTGTGTTTCTCTGATATCAGCACCCCCTTCTGGACTGGAAGTACAGATTTATACCAAAAACAACCCAAAACAATCCCTCGTTAACTGTAGAAAACATGAAACTAAACAAAAAAATATTTTATGGTCCCTTTGTTACATGTACTGACTATTATAATAACAATAAATTATGCATAATTGCATGCAAGTAACCCTAATCCAAACCATATAGTAAGTACTTGTAGTTCATTAATATTACTCAGTACTCAAATGTATAATTACACTGTAACTAGGACACCTTATAATAAAGTGCAACCCAAAACACTTTGATGATACTAAAAACACATTAAAGAAATACAAATGTATATATGGCTCATAGAGTAAGAAAACCCTTATTACATAGTTTGCTTGTTGATATTATTATTGTTTAATTCAGAAATAGTGTTTAGTTAGGTAGTTAGGTTTAATTAAGTATTAATGCCACTTCACATTAGCTGTAACAAACGGTCTTTCAATGGTTAAGGATGGATGTGTGTCAACACTGTTGGTGTTTGTGGAGGCAGTGTGAACTAGTCTCCTGGTTGTTTATTCACCAATACGCTCCCTCCCACAAACACCTTTTTAAAGATTGTATATGTGTCTGTCACCTCTAAACTACCCTGTGTTGGCACGTAACATAAAACATGGCTTGTGTCCATGCTGGGGTGATAGATGAATCCTCGCATGTGAAGGGTAATACATCTGTGGTCACACATTATAGAAAACAGTTGGAGCAGTATTTAACACTGTCAACACGTTATAATGCCTTATAACCTTACATAATCATTCTCGAAATGAGTTAAAATCCTGTATTGGGATGTATTTTAAGATGGCTTAAGATCGGGAATCGATGTCAGGATTATACCATAGGAAACTCAAACTCTATTCCTCTGGAGATCCTACAACCTAAAAGGCTCAGCGGTAGCGGTGCGATCATCACCCCACCTGTGAGGCTTCGGAGACGGCGTAGGGAAAGAAAGCAAAAGCGGGGTAAGTGAGCTGGCGTTCGAGCTAGGCTACAGGCTAATCCACACAGGCCAACAATGCCGAGTCTCTTTCTCACGAACTCTCGGTCACTCGTCAATAAGATGGACGAAATACGACTAAGGATTACCTCTCACTGCATGGATAGCTGTGTAATGGTTATCACAGAGACTTGGCTGGATAGTGTTATCTCGGACGCCATCATCAATCTACAGGGCCGCACCGTTTACCGGGCAGATAGAACTGCTGACTACGGTAAGAGTAAAGGTGGGGGAGTGTGCATATATGTCAGTAACGCCTGGTGTACATCTACAGACATAATTAAGACACATTGCTCTCCTGATATTGAATATCTGATTTTAAAATGCAGACCTTTTTATGTGCCAAGAGAGTTCACAGCTATTCTTATCACGGGTGTTTATATTCCACCACAGGCTAATGCTAAGATGGCTCTAGAGGAGCTGGATAACATCATTAACAGTCAAATGAATGCATACCCAGAAGGAGCTGTGATTATAGCAGGAGACTTCAATCGCACAGATGTAAAAACTGTAATGCCCAAATTACATACTAATGTACATTTTCCAACCAGAGACAAGAATATACTTGACCAAGTGTATACTAATACCCAAGGAGCTTATAAAGCTACTCTATCTCCACACCTTGGCTTATTGTAATGCCAAACCAGCAGAGGGAGCCCTCACCCGAGTACTGACTGTGCTCCACTCCCTCTACTTCTACACTCATTTCCTGTTTGTAGCATTTATAAGCATGCTAGCCATTTGGGCCTGTGCGAAGTATTGCCAGTTTACCTGCCTTACCGAGCATTATTTCCTGATCTTCTCTGCCTGACTACTGTGTATGATTCTGCCTAGCTCTCTGTTTATTGATTACCTGGATTATCCCCTTTGTTTTGGTAACCTGATCGGACTGATGTTTTTGCTTAGACCTATTGCCTGCCTACTCACTCTTGCCTTTTGGATATCCCCTTTGTCTGTTAACAGATCCGACTGCTACTCTGGTTTTGACCCTCTGCCTGCCTTCTCGTATGTGTTTGTGGTAACTGCCTTTAATAAACTTCCGCACATGGATTCTCACTCAGCCTCAGCGTCCTCGTTACAGAATACTTCGCCTACCATGAATCCAGCGGAAGTTTCGAACCTGCAAGCAGCATTTGCTTATCAAAGCGAGATGTTAAAGGGGTACCAAGAACAACTAACCAAGCTCCAATCCGTCAATGAACACCTAACGCACTACATCCAATCACTCCCACCACTCACGCCGAAGACGGTAAGCTTTGCCCTTCCTGATAAGTTTGATGGTACTGCCGAACATTGTAAAGGCTTTGTTCGTCAAATTAAACTGTACTTTGATCATCAAGGGGATAAATTCGAATCGGAGGAAAAGAAATGTGCATTCTTAATGACGCTGTTAACAGGGAGAGCTATCGATTGGGCTGCAGCGGTTTGGGACTCTGACTCACGGTTCAGATATTCAGTCGACTATTTCATCCAACAACTCCGTGAAGTGTTTGAATACCCCGCCGGAGGCAAAGATGTGTCAGCACAAATCTTTAACCTTACTCAAGGTAACCGTACCGCCGCTGAATACGCTGTTGAATTCTGAACACTTGCTGCACAGAGTGGTTGGAATGATATCGCCTTAAAAGCCATGTTTCAACATAGCCTCAACACTGAACTGCAAACCGAACTAGCCTGTAAGGGAGAGGATTCCTCCTTCTCTGAATTTGTCACTCTGGCTATAAGAATTGATAACCTCATGAGACAAGCCCCGAAACGCAAGGACAGCAGGGGAGGTTCGAGCAGCTCACAGATTCCAGTCACTATTGAGACACGCCCTCATGACGAACCCATGCAACTCAACGTCTCCCGACTGTCTGAAGGGGAAAGGGAGAGGCGTCGACAACATCAGTTATGCTTTTACTGCGGTGAAGCAGGCCATCGCAGTCTAGGGTGTCCACACAAATCACAAGCGGCTCCCAGGGTAAATATTGAATATTTTTCACTGCTCAGTAACAGATCATTTACCTTACCTATTACTCTCAGGACTGACACATTGTCTCTTGAATTGACAGCGATGATTGACTCTGGAGCTGCTCTGAATCTGATTAGTAAGAACATTGTCACAAAGTATAAAATCCCCATCCAACGATGCACCCCACCAATCAAAATCAAGGCCATCGATGACACACTCATTGGAGAGGGGATCACTCATCAAACAAAAACGCTCACACTCAATGTCGGTCTGCTGCATCAGGAATCCATCACACTGTACATCGTTGACTCTCCCAAACTCAAAGTCATCCTGGGACATCCCTGGCTATCTATTCACGACCCTGACATTTCCTGGTATCATGGTGAGCTTACGCATTGGTCCACATTCTGTATAAATAACTGCTTTCCCACTAAGCCCCAACCATGTCTCACCACCAGCATTGAAAGTCCTATTACCCTCAACACTGTGAGTATCCCCGCCTATTACTATGATCTTTCTGAAGTCTTTAGCAAGGCCAAAGCCACGCAGCTACCACCACACCGACCCTGGGACTGTGCCACCACGGGAAGCCACCATTTTCAAAAAATTGGACTTGAGAAGTGCCTTCAACTTAGTCAGGATTAAGGAAGGCGATGAGTGGAAAACTGCTTTTCACACCACTAGGGGGCACTATGAGTACCAAGTTATGCCATATGGGCTTGCCAACTCACCCGCCATCTTCCAATCCTTCATCAACGAAATCTTTCAGGACCTTCTCAACCAGTTTGTGGTAGCCTATATCGATGACATTCTCATCTATTCGAAGTCTGAGGCAGAGCATATCAACCATGTTAAAGTAGTCCTCTCTCGATTACTCGAAAATCAACTCTATGTCAAAGCAGAGAAATGTGAATTCCATGTTAATCAAACCTCGTTTCTAGGCTACCACATAAGTCACGATGGCGTAAAGATGGATGGATTAAAGGTTCAAGCAGTCACCGAATGGCCCCAGCCCACGACAGTCAAGGAATTACAGAGATTCTTAGGCTTCGCAAACTTCTACAGACGTTTCATCCGCCACTACAGCACCGTAGCATCCCCCCTAACATCACTTCTAAAGGGTAAACCCACAAAGCTAAGATGGACTAAAGAGGCCACCGAAGCCTTTATCACCCTAAAGGAAAGATTCACGTCTGCCCCCATTCTGAAACACCCAGAACCCAGTTTAACTTTTGTAGTAGAAGTGGATGCCTCCAACTGTGGAATAGGGGCAGTACTCTCACAGAGGCACGGGCAACCAGGCAACTACATCCATGCGCGTTATTTTCAAGGAAACTAATAGCCGCTGAACTAAACTACGATGTGGGGAACAAGGAACTGCTATCCATGAAGGCAGCCATCGAGGAGTGGCGACACTTGTTAGAGGGAGCGGCCCACCCGTTCCAAGTCATCACCGATCACAACAATTTGTAGTATATCAAAAGTACGAAACGTCTTAACCCACGCCAAGCTCGTTGGGCTCTATTCTTCACTCGCTTCCAGTTTACAGTAACCTATTGGCCCGGCAGTAAGAACTGTAAAGCAGATGCTCTCTCCAGACGATACGATCTTCCCACTGAACATCTCATCCCGGAGCCCATCCTTCCTCACTCTGTCATCCTCGCTCCAGTTTCCTGGGATATCATGGAAGAATTACAACAGGAACAACAACATGAACCACCACCTGCTCACTGCCCCCCTGACAAACAGTACGTACCCCTATGTCTACGTCAACGTATCATGCAATGGATCCACGCTTCCATTAGTGCAGGCCACCCCGGTATTTCTCGCACTATCCGTCTGCTGCAAAATTAATTTTGGTGGCCTGCAATGGCTAGAAAGGTTACAGCTTATGTAAAGTCTTGTCAAGTCTGTGCCCAGTCCAAAACCCCTAAAGAATTACCCTCCGGTCTCCTACAACCACTACCCATCCCACAACGCCCATGGTCTCACCTATCCATAGACTTTGTCACTGATCTAACTCCCTCCAACCATTTCACCACCATTCTGGTCATTATAGACCATTTCTCCAAATCCTGTCGCTTAATCCCATTCAAAGGACTACCCACTGCCATGGAAACAGCCCAAGCCCTGTTCCACCATATCTTCAGAGTATATGGTCTCCCAGAAGATATTGTCAGCGATCGTGGCATACAATTCACTTCCCAAGTCTGGAGAGCTTTCTGTAAGCAACTCAACGTTAGTCTCACGTCAGGATATCATCCTCAAGCCAACGGCCAAGTTGAATGCCTCAACCAAGAAATCGGCAGATACTTGCGAACCTACTGCAGTCGAGAGCAACATCGATGGTCTGAGTTTCTACCCTGGGCGGAATATGCTCAGAACTCTCTCACACACACATCCACAGGCTTGACCCCCTTTCAGTGCGTCCTGGGGTTCCAGCCCTCCTTGTTCCCGTGGTCTGGCGAACCTTCCTCGGTCCCAGCGGTAGACGACTGGATTCGACGTAGCGAGGGGGTGTGGGACAGTGCACACGTCCGTCTCCAGCGGGCCGTGAGAACACAGGAGTTCCAGGCCAACAGACGACGTCACCCACATCCTCCCTACCAACCAGGACAACGGGTCTGGCACTCAACAAAGAACATCAAGTTAAGGCTACCAAGCAGGAAGCTCAGTCCAAGGTATGTTGGCCCTTTTAAGATTCTTAAGAGAATTAATGAGGTCACTTACCAATTGGAGCTTCCTGCTAACTACCGTGTCTCTCCCTCTTTCCATGTCTCCCTCCTCAAACCCGTCCACCTAAATGCTGACCCTGGCCATGAGGCCCCAGAACCACCACCCCCATTGGACATTGAAGGAACTCCTGCTTATCAAGTGAATGAGTTACTGGACTCAAGACGAAGAGGGGGTCGGCTCCAATATCTGGTGGACTGGGAGGGCTATGGACCTGAGGAGAGATCGTGGGTAGCCGCCCGGGACATTTTGGATCCATCTCTCATCGAGGAATTTCATCGAGCCAGACCTGACCGACCAGCGCCACGACCACGGGGGATGCCCATGTCGAGCTCCAGGAGTCGCTCCTAGAGGGGGGGGGGGTTCTGTAATGCCAAACCAGCAGAGGGAGCCCTCACCCGAGTACTGACTGTGCTCCACTCCCTCTACTTCTACACTCATTTCCTGTTTGTAGCATTTATAAGCATGCTAGCCATTTAGGCCTGTGCGAAGTATTGCCAGTTTACCTGCCTTACCGAGCGTTATTTCCTGATCTTCTCTGCCTGACTACTGTGTATGATTCTGCCTAGCTCTCTGTTTATTGATTACCTGGATTATCCCCTTTGTTTTGGTTACTTGATCGGACTGATGTTTTTGCTTAGACCTATTGCCTGCCTACTCACTCTTGTCTTTTGGATATCCCCTTTGTATGTTGACAGATCCGACTGCTACTCTGGTTTTGACCCTCTGCCTGCCTTCTCGTATGTGTTTGTGGTAACTGCCTTTAATAAACTTCCGCACATGGATTCTCACTCAGCCTCAGCGTCCTCGTTACACTTATCTGATCATATTTCAATAGAAATGATTCCTTCCTATAGACCTCTTATTTGCAGAACACAACCAGGTGTTAAAACTGTCCAAGTCTGGAGCGACGAGGCGATTTCACAGCTGCAGGACTGCTTTGAGAATACAGACTGGGAATTGTTTGCACAGAGCACTGACCTGGAGGAGTATAGTTCATCCGTTTTGGCCCATATAGCCTTCTGCACCGACACTGTGCTAACCACTAAGACCATTATGGTGTTCCCAAACCAAAAGCCATGATTTAACAAGATCGTGCAGGCTTTACTCGGGGCGAGGAATGCCGCCTACAGGACAGGGGACAAGTTGGCCAACAGTAATGCTCGAAGAGAACTGAGGAAGGGCATACCTTCAGCATATAGAGGGCCATTTTAAAAACGACAACCTCCGCAGCATGTGTAGAGGTATAAAAGCCATAACGGACTACAGGAGCAGCGCTGCACTGACATGCCATGATGCTACACTTCCTGACACCTTGAATCGGTTCTTTGCACGCTTTGATAATCATACCGGCAAAGTAGAAACTCAGATAGTACCACCACACAGGGAGGAGCCGGTACTGGTCTTGGAGAGTCATCAGGTGAGATCCACCCTGAAAAGAATTGACATCACCAAAGCATCAGAACCAGATATGGTATCGGTCGTATATTAAAGTCATGTGCTGAACAATTAGCAGGAGTTTTTACGAACATTTTTAACCTGTCATTGCAGCAGGCTATAATCCCCACATGTCTTAAAGCTACCACTATTGTCCCTGTACCCAAAATGCAAGCAGTCAGATATCTTAATGATTATCGTCCCATTGACCTGACACCAATTATTATGAAGTGCTTTGAAAGGCTTGTCTTATTTCACATCAAAGCCAATATCCCCACTGATCTAGACAGCCATCAGTTTGCCTACTGTAGGAACAGATCAACGGAGGACGCAATCTCAATTGCACTTCATACAAGCCTGTCTCATCTGGAGCATCCTGACACATATGTTAGGATGTTATTTGTGGACTTTAGTTCTGCGTTTAATACAGTAGTGCCTCATAAACTGGTGAATAAGCTCAGGAACCTGGGATTATCCACCAAACTCTGTTCATGGATTCTGGACTTTCTCACAAACAGACCACAGAATGTCAGGGTGGGTGGTTATATTTCTTCTACTCTTACCCTGAATACAGGCGTACCGCAGGGTTGCGTCCTCAGTCCTGCCCTTTTCACACTATTTACACATGACTGTACACCCATCTACTCCTCTAATTCTATGGTGAAGTTTGCAGACGACACCACTGTAGTGGGTTTGATATCGGGAAACGACGAGACACACTATAATAAAGAGGTTCAACATCTGGTCATGTGGTGTTCGGATAACGACTTGGTCCTGAATACCACTAAAACTAAGGAGATCATTGTAGATTACAGGAGAACCATGAAAATGACTCACCCCCCCCCCCCCCCCCCCCCCTCCACATACATGGAGAGGAAGTTGAAAATGTTAACATCAAATTCCTTGGTCTGTATATCACAAATGACCTAACATGGACTATTAACACTCATTACTTGGTGAAGAAGGCTCAGCAGAGGCTTTTCTTCCTGAGAAAGCTCAAGAAAGCCAAAGTACCATCTCAGCTTTTAGTGAACTTTTACAGGAGTATAATAGAAAGCATTCTCTGCCATTGTATTACTGTGTGGTATACCAGCTGCACTATACAGAATCGAAGAGATCTTGCACGGATAGTTAAGAGTGCACAGAGAATTGTGGGAACCAAGCTCCCTGACCTAGACAACATCTATGCGATCCATCTTTATAAGAAGGCTAGCAGCATTATCAAGGATTCAACTCATCCCGGCCACAGACTGTTTGAGACCCTTCCATCGGGAAAGAGATACAAGGCAATTAGAACACGCACAAACAGACTGAGGAACAGTTTTTTTCCCAGAGCCGTTGTCTGTATTACACCTCCTTCATTTACATGCACGGACACAGTTGTGGAAAACTGAAGACTGCAACGGAATTTAAGCTGTCTACCTGCTTCAAGTGCACTGAACACTTTACTATTTAATGTTTGTTTTTTTGCACTACATTGTTATGTATGTATGCTGTTGGTTCCGAGAGTTACCAAACAAATTTCATTATATTATATTATAATGACAATACAGTTTCTATTCTATTAAAAACTGAATGACGGTATGTATGTGATACATGTGGTTCTCTGAGATGAACTAATCTAAGAAGCATGCATGCATTCCTCCACAGTGAACACATATCTGGGATTGATGACAGCATCAGGCATTCCTCAGCTGTCTCTTAAGATGATCGTCTTTTCATGAGAGAGCAAACCAAAATCCTGCATCAATGCAATGGTGGGATTCTTAGTCCCCCCCCAGCATGTGCAGAAAATCACTCATTAATTGAGGAACATGCCTATTTTTAGACTCTCTTTGACTATAGTGATCACACCTACGCTTTCTGCAGTGTTAGATTCATCCTCCACTGCTCTTAAGACTCATGTCTCTATCCACCTCCTCCATGATGCTGGCTGAATTATACGCTTGTGTAGGAAATTAAGATGTTGTAAGGTGCTCCTGATGAGCACACTATAAGCTCAAAGGCTTAGCGAACACTTTACCCAACAATTAAATCTTGTCATCTGGTCTTAACGCTTTTACAAATAACTTTTCTGGAGCAATTCACTCAAGAAATGTAAACAATCTTCATTACTTATATATTATCAATGGTTTTTCTTTGCATGGAGCACAAAAGGAGATGTTAGGCAGAATGACTAAGCTTGCCTCCCCTTAATAAGACCCCTGAAAACGTGATTTGGGACATTTGGGGGGTCTCAAATATAATGACAGTATTATTTTGATGTGCAATTTCAGTTTTGTGTAATGTGATCATCGTGGATTATTATGTGTAAAATTGCAAAAATATAATTAATTCATGCATGACGGCGATTTAAACCTAATTCACTTCAATAAAGATAACTATACATGCTATTCTTGTCATGAGCATTGAGGTGTGGGGGGCATGCAGTGCAAATTCCACTCAAGTCAAGTACATGTTAACTCAAAGATTCGTCGAAAAAATATTAACGTTGGATTCAACATTGCTCGTTGATCTGCGCACGAAGTCCTTGAAATCCATTCTGCTGTTAGCATCATACAGCCACCATGGCAAACAGAACACAAGGCAGTTTCATTAATTTTATTTTACTAAGAATTTGTGTAGTGATGACGTTAAAGGCACGACCGATTCACTTGCTGCAAGCCCTGTTAGCACACCTCCCGCCAGGATGACAACGCAAGTAGTAAGTCAATAGGCGTGTTCTACTTTAAGTGGCGCTGCATAGAATGCTCAGTGTATAACATCAAAGTACCGCGAGAGCCATTCGAAAGCATAGGAACCACCTGCTCTCCTATCGCTCTCGCGGTACTTTGATGTTATACACTGAGCATCAGGGCCGTGCAGAGACCTTTGGAGGGGCAGGTGCCTTAAAGTATAAAAGGGGCACATGGAACATGGCTTTTATTAGGGCGATGCTCCTTGCTGATATGTGTATCAATATGGATGTTTCTGTATTGATACAGCAGCAAATAGCATGGTACAGATTTAAAAAGACCATTTTTAAGTTTAAATGTTAAAGACATTTTTTGCACCTCTTAATGATTCTGGAATTATAGTATTATTGTTGTTGTTATTGTTGTTGTTATTGAGTTTACAGGTATGGTGGTTTTGCTGTTTTTAAACACTACTGTTGTTGTTGTAGAAATAAATATGCCTGTCTTATTTCAAATAGAATTCTATTCTAATCCTGTTCTGAATTTATTCATTTTTTGAACGATAATGATTATAAAAACAGGACTGATGAGTATAATTCAGAGGATGATAAAATCAGTATAAGCCTGTTTTACCAGTGTTATGATTATTATTTTTAAGGCACTCTACATTTTTTAAATAAATTATTTAATAATAATAGTTCAAAGTATGAATAGTTTTTATTCAGATAACATAAAAAGACAAGATACCTCGACGCGCTTTAAACTTTTCCCAATTAAACAGCAAAAACGAAAGAGAACAAGCACCTTTGTTTATATTGCTGTGTGTAGAACTACCTTAGCTGCATTTTTCATATTTAATATTAATTTTAATACAATTTAAATTCATCCCCCGCACTTCATTCGAGCAGGTGTTTTCACATAGAGGTTTCTAAATTTAAATCGAGATTTAAATGAAAAGAGACATGACCTGACGTTTTATGCGTTTCCAAAATGAGGAGACATGAATATCAGGAGAGCTGAACACTCTCGTGCAGTACATGTTTCATTCATACTCGAAGCCAGAGGGCGCTCTGATGCAGAAACTTATGACGTGTATGAAATGGACAAACGCACACGGCTATCGCTGTAGCTGAGCTGAATAAAAAGCAGAAATGTTTTTACTGATGAAACGTGAAGACAATATACACACAATTGCGAAAATATATGGTTTATTTGTGTTTTTCAAGTTATCTCCAGGTAATAAATAAATAAACTATACGAAAAATGCCATACCGATTGACATATCATTTAGTATAGAAACTATAAAATATATTTCCTGAATTATTCTGTGATAAAAATGGGAAAAAGGTGTTCGTATGTAGCTCATTAGGAAGTAGTCATTAGGAAAACATTGAACAAAAATATTGTTGCCTCTTGCTGCAGCTAACCTTGCTCCAGGCTACACACAGCAATATAAACAACAGCTGTGCATGATCTCTTCATGCCATTCTCGTAAAATAATAATAATTCAATAATATAAGTTTACAAGCACACCGCTTTGCTGATAACTCCACTTACCGGCAGCCGCGGACGTTATTGAAGGCATCCTGGTGCCCTAAATTACTAAAGGTGTCTGAACATGAGGGATCGTCCCGGATGATCTCACGAGATCGTCAGGAGAAAGGTCATCATGTGGATCATTTTATTTACAGCTAAATTATTATTACAGTAATACATTTTACTAATAGTTAGATTGGGCAGGCCTTCACAAAAGGGCGTTTAATAAAATTAAAATTAAAAATTGCCTTGACAAAAGGGTACTTTGGGCACCAAGGAGAAAAAGGGCATGTGCTCAAGCACCCACCGCACCCCCCTCTGCACGTGCCTGCTGAGCATTCTGTGCAGCGCCGCTTAAAGTCGAACGCGCCTATTTTAAGTCCACGAACAACCCCCTTTCACAGGGGCGGGTAATTTGGCTTTATCTACCAGCCCGATCTATCAGATGGCATGTGTTGGATTGATCTTTGACAATAAAATGCGTTTTTGTTGAAGTAATATATTTAAGCACCGACTTGCAAAAGAAGAACCGGGTTCTTGTTCACTTCACATTTTGGTTCTTGAATTTGAGTTTAGTTCTTTTAAAGGTTTTTTATTTATCCACACTTATCAAGATGTAATGCTTTGTGCATTAATCATTTTCAGTATGTGTGCAGTAAATTGTGATTTTTCAAATCAAAATTCTAGAATAAAAATGGTTGGCTTTTGATATTTGAGTGGATGTAAATATGACTTAAGTCACTTATATGCAAGTGGATTATAAGTGCATCGGCTCTGTGTAAGTGTAAATATGTAAGGATGTGTGAGTGAGATTTGACAGTCATAAAAGACAAGAAGATTATCAGTGCACTACAAATTATAGTTATATCAAAAGCTATTGTGTTAGGCTTTTTATGGTGCTTTTTGAATCATTACCATCTAATTTTGTTGAATGGAAAGAGCAGCTCAGACATTTGTGTTTCACCAAAGAAAATAACACATGATCAGAACATCTATAGGGTTATAAATGATAACAGAAATGTTATTTTAGATTAACTATTCTTTTAATAATAGTTTTTTTAAGCTGGCTGTTCTCTGACTGTGAGTTTAAGGCTTAGTGTTTGAGAATCTAATCATGTAACCTTTATGAAGCTCTGCAAGTCCGCTTCAAGCTCATTAAAGCTCATTAAAGTCTGTTAAACTGTCAGATAAACAAAATAAATCTGTCCTATCTCTTGCTCTGGCTACTGTGTATAGACCGCCAGGGCCATATACAGATTTTTTAAAAGAATTTGCAGATTTCCTCTCAGACCTATTGGTTACTGTTGATAAAGCACTAATTGTTGGAGATTTTAACATTCACGTTGATAATACAAATGATGCCTTAGGACTTGCGTTTACTGACCTAATAAACTCTGTTGGTGTCAAGCAAAATGTCACCGGGCCCACGCATCGTTTTAATCATACGCTAGATTTAATAATATCGCATGGAATTGATCTAACTGATATAGATATCATACCTCAAAGTGATGATGTTACTGACCATTTCCTTGTATCATGCATGTTGCATATTACTGATATTAACTATATGGCTCCGCGTTATCGCCCAGGCAGAATTATTATTCCAGCCACTAAAGACAGATTCACAAATAACCTGCCTGATTTATCTCAACTGCTCTGTGTACCCATAAATACAGATGAACTAGACACAATTACTAGCAACATGGGAACTATCTTCTCCAATACGTTAGAAATTGTTGCACCCATCAAATTAAAAAAGGTTAGAGAAAAACGTGCTGCGCCATGGTACAACAGTTATACCCATTCTCTCAAGAAAGAAACTCGTATTCTTGAGCGCAAATGGAGAAAAAGTAACTTGGAAGTCTTTAGAATTGCGTGGAAAAACATTATGTCCAGCTATAGACAGGCTCTAAAAACTGCAAGAACCGAGTATATCCGCAAACTCATAGATAATCACCAAAACAATCCAAGGTTTTTATTTAGCACAGTGGCTAGATTAACAAATAAACAGATGTCACCCGATCTAAATATTCCCTCACAGTTTAATAGTAATGACTTTATGAATTTCTTTACTGATAAAATAGATAATATCAGAAATACAATAACAAATGTAGATTCTACAGCGTCTAGTACTCCAGCTTCATTCATCGCACCCAAAGAAAAACTGCAGCGCTTTACAACTATAGGACAGGATGAGCTAAATAAACTTATCACTGCATCTAAACCAACAACATGTTTATTAGATCCTGTACCAACTAAACTATTGAAAGAGTTGTTACCTGTTGCAGAACAACCGCTTCTCAATATTATTAACTCCTCGTCATCTTTAGGTCACGTCCCAAAACCATTTAAGCTGGCAGTTATTAAGCCTCTTATTAAGAAACCAAAATTAGATCCTTGTGAACTGGCAAATTACAGGCCCATTTCAAATCTTCCGTTTATGTCGAAAATATTAGAAAAAGTAGTATCTGCTCAACTGTGCTCCTTTTTGCAAAAAAATGATATCTATGAAGAATTTCAGTCAGGTTTTAGGCCCCGCCATAGCACAGAAACTGCACTTGTTAAAATTACAAATGACTTGCTTCTTGCGTCAGACAAAGGCTGCATCTCGTTGCTAGTTTTACTTGATCTTAGTGCTGCGTTCGACACTATAGATCATGCCATACTGATAGATCGATTACAAAACTATACAGGTATTCAAGGGCAGGCTTTAAGATGGTTTAGATCCTACCTGTCCGATCGCTATCACTTTGTTTATTTAAACGGGGAGTCATCTCAACTATCACCAGTAAAGTATGGAGTACCACAAGGATCTGTCCTAGGTCCTCTATTATTTTCATTATATATGTTGCCCCTTGGTAATATTATTAGAAAATACGGGATTAGTTTCCATTGTTATGCTGATGACACTCAACTATATATCTCAACAAAACCAGATGAAACTTCTAAACTATCTAAGCTAACAGAGTGTGTTAAAAATATAAAAGATTGGATGCCCAGTAATTTTCTCCTATTAAATTCAGATAAGACCGAGATATTACTTATTGGACCTAAAAACAGTACACAGTGTCAGGCTGGCAACTGGGAAAAGAATGGAGGACTCAAGTGCTGAGCAAAACAGAGGAGTGAAGTTTGTTAGTAAACTCCGGATGACAACATCCAAAACAAACAGAAAGCTGATTAAGAGGAACAGGTGGACGGGGGTGCCGTCACGCGCTCCCAAGCCGGACACGCTATCCAGCGGACTAACTACTCCTCGCCTGGGGATCCTGGACACAGAATGCAGATGAGAGAGAGGAGGTCTTCAACAACAGGTAAGACAAACCACAAATGACACACCGACACAGAAAGAGGGCATAGGCCTGAATAAATAGGAAAAGGGAGATGAGTAACAGGTGCAAGGCTGATGGAGCGCACAGTGCTGTGAATCAGCACTGATTGCTCCCCCACGTGCGGCAGCCGGTGACAGGACGTAAACAACCCACCACATGTAGCTGTTAGTGGCAGGAGTGAGTCAGAGAGGGGTGCCCGATCGTGACACACAGAATCTCTTGGATACAATTTGCAACTAGACGGATGTACTGTTACTTCCTCTACAGTAAAAAACCTGGGTGTTATATTAGACAGCAACCTATCTTTTGAAAATCATATTTCCAATGTTACAAAAACAGCATTCTTCCATCTTAGAAACATTTCCAAGCTACGGAACATGTTAAGTGTTTCTGATGCAGAAAAGTTAGTTCATGCATTCATGACCTCTAGACTGGACTATTGTAATGCACTGCTAGGTGGTTGTCCTGCATCTTCAATAAACAAGCTAGATAGTACAAAATGCTGCGGCTAGAGTCCTTACCAGGTCAAGAAAATATGACCATATTACTCCAATTTTACAGTCTCTGCACTGGCTGCCTATTAAGTTTCGTATCAGTTACAAAAT